>JBBPRH010000358.1:0-23990 GCA_038092915.1 Boletus pseudopeckii
CAAAGTCTGCCGAGACGAAGCTTCATGGGGTGACTATTTTCTCTCGTGCGATAATGTGGCTTATTGTGCTTGCCGTCAAAAATAAGTCGAAATAGACGAAATTAGACATTGTCTAATTTACTGATGTCCTTCCCCTTTAATGCAGTCTGGCGAGGTGCTCTCGATTCTCGAAGAGAGGGAGAGCTAAACCTGTGGGATCCTGTCGCAGCCAACTTCAAGCAGGCGCCGGCTGTTTTCGTGACCATCCACCAGCCCGAGGGGGGGAACGTAACGGTAGGCCAAGGGTACGCATGTCGAGTCACCGAGTGCTAGGGCTTTCTGGTGTGGTAGAGGAAATGGTTGTCAAACATATATAGAGTAGACCTATGTTAAGATACGACTCATCGAGATACACCAACATTTGACTCAGCTGAGGGTGACAAAGCAAGGTGTGGCTGCTGACATAAGCGATATCACTGGCGTAAGTGGCCAAAAAAGGATATTCGGTATGTTTCACTCCATATCAAGGTTTCTTCAAGGGTGTTGGTTTCAAATTCTTCCCAATCGCCATCGGTATCACAGCGCAACTTCTTTTCACGTTAAATTTTAATTTAATTTATTCTATTATGATGAATTTTTGCCAACGGATAGCCATCCATTTGCCGCAGAAAATCTCAAAGGGACGATCATCCAACGAAGATATAAAGCACCACCATAGTGGAAACCTGCCACAATGGAGACAGAGCCATGACGAGATGTTGCTAAAATTCCACAGATCAGGAGATGGGTCAGAAAGTCAATCAGAGCGACGGCGTCTGTGATCTTCTTTTTTTTTCTGTGCGGATTACACCGGAGCAGACGAAAAATAAAAAGACACTTGACAAACTCACGACGGGTTTTTTCGGACCTGTCAAGGCTGCACGAGGCAGATCTCAATAATGAATCACCTGAGTCGAGTATGAAGCTTGTGGGTGCGAGTAGTGCCTCGCAACCCGCCATGTGCTACCTCCGGTTTCAGTGGCAACGCTCAACTGTTACAGATCAATATCATCACCAACCTTGCAAGAGGAAATCGGAATTGTAGACACCACGACAGTGTCCGAATGATATGAGGAGCTTCCATATCCTCTTTTGCTCAGATGGTCTCTATGGGGAGAGCCGAAATATCTTGTTCCGCACCGAAAAAATTGCGGCCGTGCCCGTTTCTGCGCCGTCGTTCGTCCGACCACCTCGCGCCAGCCCGTGCTGTACCTTTCCACGTCTATGTCCATACATCACATACGTATCCATGATATCTTTGAATATATCCCATCAGAGACGTCGTCCTGGGGAGGAATTTTCGGGTGCCGGGTGCGACCGGCTGATCAGACTCATCGCCTACGTTGTCCGATAAAAACAGGCCAATCGATGTACACGCCATCCTGAAAACTGGAAATGTTCGGGGATGTGATTCTTGAATATTGTTCCAATGCAGCTCGCGACTAAGCCTCCGCGCACCCGCAAGTCTCCCACTCGCTGTCCACGCAACCACCTGGATCTGCGGGGTTCAGGGTTCAGGGTTCGTGCTCAGGTTTGCACCGCGACACTGCATGTGACAAACGTTATGGAGGCACTGCGCACAGCGACTCGGTGGGCGCCAAAGCCGTGACGGCAAGTGACTGAACCACAGCCAAACAGAGCTCTATGTACTCCAAAACACCAATCTTGCACGCGGGTCACAACGTTGATCCAGCCGACGCACTTTGATGCGCACCTGTCCGTTATTTCACGTCTGCCAGAGTGTTCTGTCTTCTACCGATGAATCCAGTGCTAAACACGTTTACCGTTCATCGGCACACGTCAATCCAGGTAACGCAATCAACCAAGATCACTTATCATTGTATGACTACTTATCTGAGATGCCATCCACGACACCAGGACAGTTGAGTGGCGGATCAATAATATTTTATGTTCTTGCGTTTCAGAACCACAAAAGAGGATATAGATGCACCTAGATTCAGTTTGTCATGTCTCGCTCGTTTGTCCGCAGGCTAGTGAACGATGTGTGGATTCGTGGATCAACGTTGGAGCTGTCGCTTGAAACCGAGGTGTCGGTTCCTTGATGCTGTGTTGGTTGTCAAAAACACAGTATTTTGGAGCGGCCCTCCTGTCTAGACGAGTCTGCGGCAAGCCTTCCCTGCCCACCGTACGAGAATGACGTACGAATCCAAGGGGAGGGTAATAGGATCCGACTGATAAGCTCAAGCACCGACGGGGAAGTGAGCCGCCCATGTTTAGAGGCGTACCGCCTCGCTATTACCCACAACAAAAAATACCTGCGGGAAGACACGGGGCAAAATCAGCGCTGTTGATGCGCAGCATAACCGCCCAAACGGCGCCAAGAACCGTACACCTCACTATCAACGAATATATTGACCCTCTATGGGTGCGCACCGAGGGGAAAGGTCGCTGGAATCAACGCGGAAATTGCATGCCTACGTGGACATGCGGAAACACTGTGGGTTATAATGTCAGTGGTGTCGGAATGAACTCACGGGACACGATTTCTGTTTGGAGGCAGAATGCTGTGACCCGTTGACACGAGGTTACAACCTAGGCCGTAACGTGAAAGGCTCCGGCCATGGGCAAGGAGACCTGGTGGGTAGCGCCTGCGGATTTTTTTCTGAACCAACACTACTCGGTCGTCCGACATCAGGACGGGTTGGCGGTGCTCTCATCGGCGAAAACCAGTACATGCCGCGGAATGAGCATCATTTCATTTCTGCAGGCCTCGCTGCTGTTACTAAGCTGGGCATGATTCATCATACATTGAAATAAGTGAATGGCGATGTGGACGATGATTACATACCATGTTTGCGAGACCCTGATCGCTCTTGCGCGTGAGGATGCGGCACAGCACGAGTGCTGTTCTAAAGCAGCAAGAGAGGTTGGAGGAACGCGTTAATACAGCATGCGCAATAACACCGGGCGGCTGAGTGAGTCAGGGAGTACTACGCTGTGCCACCATGTGCGCTGACTTTGGAACTGGCCAAGAGAGTATGTGGAGACGCGGGCAGTGCAGATTGGAGCAAAAAGGGCGAGGAGTGGGTAGGAATAATATTGAACCGGTTCGGTGGATTTGGACTGAATTGATCGAGATGGATAAGGAGACCAAAAAGGGGCATGAATATTCCGGTTTGAGCGAGCTGGGACACAAGGCGGGCTGGCAGTTCCTGATGGTTCCCAAGCCATTGTGTCGAGTTGAGAAACAAGCCAGGGGAAAATGTGACTATGCAACACTGGTTTGGACGGTTTTGAATGCGCAGCGGGGCCACGACGGTGGTGGTATTTTAGAGGGGAGAATGATCAAGTTCCGATATAGTCATGGCATGAATCAACGACGTTGTTTGTGGATGCTTATCCACGTGCCGTAAGCCTACACAACAAAGCATAAGAGCCTCTTCAAACACGACCCCCGCTGTGCTTTTGTGTTTAATTCCGCCCCCCCCACAGCAAGTTATGTCCCCCGTCTTGCCAAACCATCCGCTCCAACTCAACCCGCACAAACGACAACGTCGCACCGCTACTGCCGTCCTCGCGGGCGATTTCGATCTACGTCCTGCCAGAGATGTCCTCACAAGCCTTCTCAACGGCGTCGGACCCTACAAGGACGTGGAGAAGGACGAGGGCATGCGTAGGAGCAGAAAACGGGAGAGAAAGGAACGCGACAAGGAGAGAAAAAAGAATGCTGCTGCAAAGGCACTCGACAAGAGGCCGACGGCGGAGCCCACCGCCAGATTCACCCCCGCTCTCCCCATGCCACCACCACCCACCCAGTCCGTCAGTGCCCCTCCCATACAGCCTTCTTCCTTTTGGCGCGCTCGTGGAATGAGCCATCGCCCCACAATACACATCGCCACAATGCAACGATCCGTTTCCGTCACGCCTCCCCCCATGCCTTCGTCCCCAAGGTCTACTCCAGGCCCGTCCGACTGGTCGACGACGTCCAGAACATCATCCAAGCGTCCCCGCACACCCGACGACGACACGCACGCCGCAGAACCCACGGTCGCTACGTCACCGCCGCCAATGAGGAAGAAGAGAGTGGCTGTAAGAAAGGGATGGAAAGGTTGGGTCGAGGGCTCCCCACCACCATCCGAGAAGTTAATCAATTTGGATGCCGTACCTATACTCCAAGAGAGGCGCACACGCAGCGGCAAAAGCTTCGACGCTATCGGGGTCGGTAAGGACAGCTGGGTGTAGACTTGTAAGTAATCACATCCTTTCGATGGATCGGTAGAAAATACTGGTTGATCGGTAGGTAGCCACAGATCCCCATTTGAATGCTTGCAACCACCGCCATCTCGCCGCCAGTCACTGGCCCATGCTGGACCGAAGAAATTTGTTTCATAGGACCTCAACACCGCCTCGCTGTCTAGCTGTCCCGCTTGCTGTACAACATGCACTACACTTCGGATCCCCACATCCCTCACACCAACATCCTGCATCTCACTCGTCATTTCGTTTAGCTTGGTTCCGTATGTTTTCTTTATTAGTGTCACTGTAGGCTGCGCTTCTACTTATCGATCCCTGTTGCTACAAGTATTCCCGGTATCACACTGATATCTCACTAGGCATAGACAGAATATACATCTGTTTCCTGTCTCGAATCGTATAATGACTATGACGACACGACCAAATTTTTGATATGCACGACTTTGCCTGATTTCTAGTCCTTCAGTATGTAAGAGGGTGCGGCTGCTGAACGGAGGCAATTATTTAAATTAGACTTAAACAGAAGTAAATACCTTCTCTTCGGTACCCTGTAACGTTAAATTCACTGCTTTCAACTGTCACTCCTCATCCACATATCCCACCGCTGTTCGCTTTCCTTCCGCGACCGGATTGATCTGGCGTAAAGTAAGTTTAATCCATCGTCAACTACCTATTTCCTGCTGTCCCGATGGCTCCACATTCATTTCATGCATAAAATTATTTACCACGTATTGCCTTCTCAGGAAGTGCGTGACGCTCCGTGCTATTTTGTCTTCACCATGCTGTCCACCATTCCTTTTCCCGCTTTGCCAACTCCGCCGTCATGGTTCCCGGGTCATATGAACCGGTTTACGAAGCAGTTGCCTGCCCTCCTATCACGTACAGACGTTGTGCTTGAGCTCAGAGATGCTCGCCTGCCGCTTACCAGTATCAACCATAATCTCGAGAGTGAGTCTCAAGACTTTGCCTGTTCTGGCTCCTTGTTTGTCACTTGGACGTTATCTACGCTCCAATTCGAGAGGTGGTATCATATGGTCAACGATTCTCTCACGCCTGTTACGCCCATCGTTGGCCAGCCGCATGATGATTCCGAAGCGCCGGAATCTGAATTTTATTCACAGAAGCCGCCATATGCCGTCACGTTTTAGGGTGGGTGACTGTCATGACTAACCACCTTCTGGCCAGGAGCGATAAGAAAATGGAGAGCGGAACGGGGTCGAGATGCTTCCATGATTCTATCAGAGTCAGCTGGCCCCACTTCCCCAACGGTACCAGGGTATAGGGGGACGATATGTGAGCGGGTAGTCGTGCTAAATAAACACGACTTGGTCCCTGGGTGGGGCGTGGAGGTACGTCCCGTTTGCTTTCGCTAGTCTTTTCATGGGCCCAATATAGTAGCAGCCATTCCGCAAAGCCATGGCGGCTCGTTTTCCGGATCAGATAGTCCATTTTGCGTCATGCAACAAACGTCGGGACATCAAAACGCTGAGCGAGTTGCTCGTAAGTATGTTGCCTTTCCATGCACCTTGCACCCTATACTCAGCGGTTGACCATGATGAAACATTTTACGTGCGACAAAATACCATGTATAGACATAGCCAAGACCAACCCACATGCAACAGAAATGAACGTGCTTGTCGTCGGCATGCCCAACGTTGGAAAATCCACGTTGCTAAACTCTCTTCGCAGCTTTGGGATCGCCGGTCGTACGTCGCGTCATCCCTGTCTTTTTCTCCACATTTTTTCATGACCTGCCATTTTAGGCTGACATTTCTTCGCAGGAACCGCTAAGGCGTTGCAAACATCTGCTCAACCCGGCCATACGCGGACCTTATCCACCCGGTTGAAATTATCAGAAAATCCGTTGATTTATTCCTACGACTCTCCCGGGGTCATGCTTCCCTTTCTTGGCAGAGGGGAACAGGGCGCCGAACGAGGCGTTAAGCTTGCACTAATCGGTAAGTAAAAAGGACGGCAAAAAAATTCAGGTCGACAATCAAAAATAAATTTATTACAGCTGGTATCAAGGAGAGCTTGTACGACGTAGAAGCTCTCGTCAACTATTTGTTGTACAGATTGAATATTCTAGATCCAGTCTGTAAGTCGCCTGCCTTCCCGTGTTTATTTAATAATAATATTTCTCAACACTGACGCGGGTTTCTTCACTGCACCTCCCTCTACTCAGCTCCGGCATATCTCAAAGTCCTGCCGGAAGGTTCAGAGCCAACGACGGAAGTATATGTCTTCCTCGAACAGTTGGCCGCGCGGCTAGGCATGCGAGTCCGAGGCGGCGACGTACACACCGCGCGGGCCGCCAAATGGTTCGTCGAATGGTGGCGACGCGAAGGCGGCTTGATTTCCGCCTCCGCACCACGGTCGATTGGGAGGCGTATCTCGCGTGTCTTGCAGGGCGATCCACAAGGCGGCCTGGACGACGCGGTACACCACCCCGTATCCATCCGCCGCGGATGGGGATTCGACTTTGAATGGACCGTCGACGTCGCGTCGTCTGGCCCGGAGACCAAGGAAAACGTGGAGGAAAGGATGGGGGCGTGTATTGATACGTATATGAGGGTGGCGGAGGTGCAGGAAGAGTTGGGCGGGGATGTAAGTCAGACGCAGGAGAAGAAGCGGGCTTGGGAAGAAAAGCAGGCCAGGAGGGCTGCAAAGGGCAGGGCAAAGATGTTGCGCAAGAGTGGGTGATGGGTTTAGAGTGGGGGAGGGCTGAGGATTCCATGAGGGGTCTGGACGTCCGGGTATGTCGCCAGGGACTCGTTTTACGAGATAATGATAAAGGTTTCCCCCTCGTTTGACCGGTGGAGCACGTGCTACTAGATTGGGTGACTCTGGCTGGGCGGATTCAAGCGATGGCTGCAGAGCTATTCTCAGTGTCGCCGAGGGCCTACAACGCTGTACCAGCGGGAATCTAGTTTTCTTTCCGAGGATTCGATAGGTAGGGTCTCCTCCCAGTGGCCCTTCGCACAATTCATCACTCACCTTGGCCGATTTCTCCTGGAACGCGAGGTTAACGTTTTAACCCTAGTTGATGCAAACTCAAAATCTAACGGCCATTTACGGATCTGATGTCGTTTCAGCACCTGATATGTAAAATCGTATGCACACGCTGTGGACACCTTATCGGAACACCCACCGGGATGCTTGTCATTGCTCCGCGTCAGCAAACGACTTCTATCATGAAGAGACGGACGTACTCCGGATCAGCATACGCAAGAGAATCTACCCGACTGACCAGACATTTACAGGAAAGGGGGGAGGGATAAGTAAAGTGGTCACTTGGCGTGTCGATTCGAAGTCGGGTTTATGCCTGGACACCTGGGATTTGGTTCCCATGGTCGAGGGTCGTGTTGGCACGTGGAGAATTTCTCCCTCGTCTAAAGTTCTAACCGACGAACGTACCAGGTCTCGGCTCACACGGCTCGGGGGGACGGCCAACCGTTGGTGAACGGATGTGGATGGTATCTCGTGATGGCCATTAACACTTCCCGTCGACCCCTCTCGTTGTTCTGTTTGTGGGGGACACTCTTACTGTGTTAGTCTTTGAGGAGCATCGCAAGTATAGGAATCCGACCGTCACGAACGCCATCATCACTCGTTTTTCGGCCTGGCGCGTCAAATCTTGTTGCAAAAAAAAAAAACATCCCTGTGTCATGGAGATCGTCCCCAGCGGTTCCGATCATCCTCTACGCCTATCCTCACGGTCAACGTGACCAATTAACCCCCGCCCGTACGTTCCGTCGCGAGCCACTTGACGCTCGAATTCCATTTCTCCTAGAATCGACTCGGCATTGGTAGTCGGGCCGACTTCAACCGACGACACCTCTACAGCGGGAACATCAAAGGCTTCCCTCCCTCGTCTATAGCACTCTTTGGAAGGACCCGCGCCACAGGAGACAAGCGAAACTTTGGCGCTGAGATCGCCCTGCCCAAATTGATCTTGTCGTCTGGGGATATACGGAAGCGTCCTGTCATCCACTTTTTCGGGTTAGTGTCGTTTTGCGGTTTAGACGTTTCGCCCCGTCGACACGAGTCCCTACTTGAACTCGGACGTGGGTCCCCCCAAAAAAAAAGAAAAAGGAAAACGACACTTGTGACGAACCGGCCGACCGACATGAATGTATATGCTTTCAAGCGGAAGTTGGGAGTGGCACACCGGTCTTGACTTGAATGCGCGATTTCGATTTCGATAGCGGTGAACGCGATTGTGACACGCTCACCGCCAATCGGATGTGTTTCGAGGACTTAAAGACGGGCTCGAGGGAACGGAACTAACATCTCGGAGATGGAGGAACAACAATACCACTACTTCGGCAACCCGTCTGCCCTTTTTATCGCAGATATAAATGAAAACGAAAAGAAGGATAAAATAAGAGTGATGATTACGGATGCTGAGTACGATTAGGACAGGCCTGTGTCGCGCCTGGTATGTAAGTGAAGCCGTTGTACACCACGATATCATCAAACGTTATAGTACTTGTTTTTCAAAGAAATGGGAGCTGAATCATATACAGCTTGATCGGGGGACACGAGAGAAAAAGTTGGAGAGAAATGAAAAACAGATGGGCCTTGCTGGGAATCGAACCCAGGCCACTTGCATTTCCTCGAATTCGAACGAACTGCCCAAAGCAAGTATCGTACCTCTAGACTACAAGGCCAGTGAAAGTCTAAAGGACTCGTGATACCAGGATGAGATTGAGTACATATCACAGGGATGTGACATTCATTAGTACTCAGCTACCACATCCCTCCTCAAATGCTCAGCATGGGTGGGCCCCACGTGGGCTGTTCAGCTTCAAGTTTAGCTCGTACTACACCAATAATCCAACACCTCCCAGTCATCGCGTGTTCGCCGACGTTACCTATGACGAATGCTACCGACAAGTTTTACCCCATCAATACCGATGCCGTGCTTGCTACGAACGCGTGGACGGTAAAAACATCCCGGAATCCTGGAGTTATTTAAGCGAACAACAACAGAGTAGCTCGAGATTGAAGTTATATTCGAGGTTCTTCGGTCCGCATGTCTTGTTTGTCGACCTAGAATGATGAGCGCATACGTCAACGACTTCCTATCTTCAAGACCAGGGGTGAGCTCTTGTAGCTCGCCAGGAACATTCACGATGCCATAGACTCCTTACATCCTCGATTTCGTTTTGAATGGTCGATCGACTGATCAATGTACTCCAGCAAATGTCCTACAGCGGCAAAAGAATGATGGTACCGTACGGGGTTATAGTTCCACATGAGCAGGATCCGAGACAAGGGTGCTTCCTGAATCAGCAGCTGCAGCCGATTCCGAAACGAAGCCTAACGATAACATGGATTCCTCGACCCGCGAGGCAGCTTCCGTGTGCCCAGGTAAGGTGGTAGTAGCTGCCAAAACAGAAGCGAGCGTCGGTAGAACAGTTGTCGCTGTGGCCACGACGCTCGTCAGCGAAGTCCCTGCACCCCTGTCCATCACCACTTCCCTCAATATATCCCCTGTTGCTCGCCCGCGAGAACCACCAACACCGGGTACAAACCTCGTCCACCAAAACGCGATCCTCAACCCTCTGTCCAGTATCCGCTGCTTCAGCACGAACAACACCACAAGTCCAAAGAAAACGAGGGCTGAGATGATGAGCACGCGATCGAGCCAGTCCGTGTGTTCAAGCGCAGTCACGAGTTGTTTCGAGGCACCGATGAGGAGATCGAGCATATCGTGTGCTTGTGAGGCCGATTGGAGATTGGCCGTGGAGGTTTCTGTTTCGGGTGGTGTTGGCTGAGACTAGCAGGGGAGAAACGCACGAACCTAGGAGTTGGCTAGATAGAACACTATGTTCGAGCTCTTTTTGCATGAGGCCAATTGTCCGTTGTAGAGCCTCCGTGACATTGTTATTAGCCTTCATAAGTACATCTTCTCTGAAGTGCAAAAAACCATCGTCCATGTTAGTCTCAAGCCAAATATTCTACCACGAGGCTCTGAAGACACGAACGCGACTTTCTCACTGGAAGGCGTCACTTGTTCCCGAACAGAGGGCGAACGAAGAAGCTCTTCGCGCTGCGATCGGCTCTGCGCATCTATTGCACGCTTCGAGGCGAGCACGGCTGCTCGGGAGTCATTCCGTAGCCTGGAAGGGTGAGAACAGAGAACAGAATAATGGATATAGACATACCCGTCAAGTACCTTCAGATGTTCCTCCACCTTTGCTCTGAGCGCCGTGCGCGCCCTGTCGCTCCGCTGGTCATCTACGAGGACATCCAGTTCCTACAAGGTCAGCACAACCAAGTGGCGAGCCAGCCCAAAACATCGATTGTCATTCGACATTCGTCGTAGTCCTAGAATCTGAACTGCTTACCTCGACTTGGTTAGCCAGCTGTTCGATGTCCTCTCTGACTTCGGCAGCCCATGCTTGTTGCGCTGCAAGCGGTCCCGTACATGCCAGGAGCCGCGGGATTTGAAACGTTGAAAGGTCGTTTTGACGCCGTTCGACTGATTCGAGAAGAGTCTGTGCATCGGCATCGAAAGTGGTGGGGATGGGGGCCATCGTTGGAGGAGGACAACCTCGTTGTAGCCACGGTGTCGCAATTCGGAACACGAGTAGAATAACGCATCCGCCGCTCGGATGCTTCCGGCAACCAGAAACTTCTGCCGGTTTATCATTGACTAGAACTAACACCACGCAGCGGAACATCTAGTCGACTGAAACACTCCCGACTTGACGGGCTGAACTTCGACGGGAACCGGCATATCAACTAGACCCGCTTCCCATGGATATCCACTTGCCGTGGTATCAGGCGCTATCTGATTTGAGTAAGTTTTGCCACTCGAGCAGTTTCTCACTTGATAGTAGTCAACCATTGATGGCTGCAGTTGACAAATCGAGCCTGATGTTGGCTAACGCGGACCCTTTCCCACTTGATTCCTTTCATGATGGTAACGCGTTTCCGGACCCTGCAACGCAGCTAGCAACGCGAAAATGGGCTATCTGAAATACAGCTCAAAGACAGGACCTGTGATCTAGCCTACCAAATTCGCACTTCACTTGACGTTTCTTCGATGCAGGTAACCAAAAATTAATGTTTTGCCTCGGAACTATATCCTGGTAATTTATTCAAGTTTCGGCTTACATCCGGGTTATCAGCAAATATTGTTAACCGCATTCAGTGTCTGACGTTCACAAGTCAAATGGCGGTCTTGCCTCTTGTGTTACTCCCGCGACGTCGCTAGGATTCGCGGATGTTTTTTCTTTCTTTTTTTACCCTACTCTGATCCGGTGATACCGTGCGGTAGAAGCGCTGATTGTTTCAGAAGCGGAACGCCGTGATCATGCGTTCTTGCGCTGACCTTCGTAATAACCTCCTGTATAACTTTACAGACCCCACCTGGATGAGTTCTCGCATCTTCACACGGTAATGCGGACTGTAGCTGTTTTTGGTCTAGCACTCGCCTGTGTTGTGGTGCCCGACATCACACGCCGATATCTCAAGAATACGAGGTCCCATTGCCTCCTGGTCCGCAGGGGTTACCGTTCATTGGTAACGGCATCGGAGTTGACCCAGATGCCCCGTGGTTGACGTACGCCGGATGGGCGAAAAAACGCGGTGATTGCAACGCTGAATTTGCGTTATTTGATGACCCTGGGGGACCTTATCATCATCAATTCGGAGGCGGTCGCAAAGGAATTGCTCGATAACCGCTCCAGGAACTATTTCGACCGTCTTTTCCTTATCTGCAGGTCTCCTTTCAACGTCACATGTCAGGCTCGACTAATGTGATCATCAATCGTAGGTGCGGAAGGGACTTCAGTACATCTTCACGGAAGTTGGGGACAGATGGCGTCTACATAGGCGATTTTTCCACCAGACGTTCCGAAGTGACGCGGTCCCTAGGTTCGTGCTCCTGCAACATCGCAAAGTATATCAACTGTTGCGAATGCTCCTGGATAGTCCAGATTAATATTCGAGTACGTCTTCCACATAAACCTGCTTGGAGTGATATTGATTGCCAGATTATGTACACAGCATCGTTCATCCTGGGCAGCGTGTACGATTGTGACGCAAAATCCCAGAAAGAGGGCTCTTTGATATTATTGCGAAGACGGTCAAGATCACCGTACAAGCCCTGCGCCCTGAAGCCTCGCTCCTCGTCGGCGCGTTTCCAGCACATGAGTGAAATTGTACCTCGCCCGTATTGTCGTCTTGACTATCGAGGGCATCAAGTTTTGAGGCTTCCATCTTGGTTTCCCGGCATGTCGTTGAAACGGGACATGGCGACTGCCAAGGCACTTTCGAAGCAATACGTTGAAAAGGCGTTCGAGTATTCTTTACAGAGACTGGTGAGGGAACATTTGAAATTTTCAAGACGCGAGTTCATTGCCGTGTAACTCTACAGGCAGCTCTGCTCCAACGATGGTATCCGATGCTCTCCGAAATGTGGAAGAGAAGGGCACCTCAACAGACGCGGAATGGAACAAGGATTTCTCATAGACAGCCGCAACCGGCTTTGGATGAATGGCGCAGATTTTTGAGTATCCTTGTCTCATTCACATTCTTAGCTGCATCTAAGACAGTAAGTGACGATTTTGACTTTATCCGGAGGTTTACTTTCCTGTTACTCACAACGCGGGGGGCAGTCAAACACTCTCATTTTGTCGTTCTTATTCATGTTGGTGGTGAACCCTGAAGCCCGGGAGAAGGCCCAAGCGCAAATCGACACCGTGATGGGGGGACGGGCTATCGATGATCAAAGATTGTCCATTGTTGCCTTACGTCGACGCTATTCTTCGGGAGACGCTCAGGTACAGCCCCGTCTTCCCTTTGTGTAAGTGCAGCCCACATCCATTTATTCCTTGGTTGATTTGTTCATAAATCAGCAATCCCACACGCTGTTGTGGACGACGACGTCTATGCCGGATTTCGCGTCCCGAAGGGTGGATGACCCAAATTCCTCTATGTATTCGCAGGAGCTATGGTCGTATCTAACCTTTGGTCAGCCTGCTCCATCTCTCTGCAAACCCACGAATTTATCCCCGAGCGCTTTCTCTGCGACGACAGTACACTCAATTCTGATGACGTCGAAAATGTCGCATTTGCGTCGGGATACTTTGCGGACACGTCCGTGTGGTCTGTGACAAGATCTTGGCCACGTTCACGATCGAGAAGGCCAGGGACGATAATGGGGTGGAAATCCCCGTAGAACCGAGTTTCTCCAACGGCGCTACTATGTAAGTAAACGTATTTAAATGTTCCCTGCACAGGCTATATGTTTGCTGATCACAATTACACCGCACGGTTGTAGACATCCACTCCCGTTCCGGTGCAATGTCGTACCTACGATATCAGGGATTCGGATGCAGAGAAGCTGGAACAGCTGATCGAGGCGACTACTGCATAGGATAGCATTGTCTACCCTCTCCGCTAGACACCGAGTAGGTCGTTTTCTAGACAAGAATATATTAATATGCAGCAACTGACAAGTCTAGTTCTACGTGTACGTCATATTTTGCGTACCCGGACCATGCGGCATGTTTGTAGCAGAAATGGAGACCACCGACGATCATCATGACTTTGGACGGAAGGCAGTGCACTGACATCATCCGCAGCTCTCAATCGATGCGTGTCACAGAATTGATGCAGATACGGGAATCTGAGGTATCTTTGGTCACTCGGCGTTTCTCTGAATGATGAGTGAAACGAGCCCTATCAAGTTTGAATTGAAGGGAGACTTTGCCAACTCTTGATGCAGTAAGTGAACGATATTGATGAAGTGCTTGGGCTATGATAGGTGATCTATCATGTCCACTCTGAGAGCCACTCATGCCCTTGTTTGTCAGGTCTTACTTAGCCTCGTCTGCGAGGTCCACCAACTGTTTCGCAGAGTCCACAGTGCGGGTAGCTCTGACTCTCAGGCCATTCAAAAGTTGAGCGCGTTTGTGCCACTCGTCTACCTTCCGTTCCCCCTACCGTCATCTATATTCTCCCGCATGCTACTAGAAACGCTCGTGTAAACCCGCTCGAGTCGTCTGTTGATTCAGTGGGTCCACGATCGCCGAAAGAAAGCTGGCCGCCGAATGGGGCGCTGAGATTCGCGTCCAAGACAATACTGGGTTTGTTGAGATCCGCGCCAGATCTTACACCTCACTTGAAGAATGTAACATCACGGTTCACTATCGACAAAGGTAGATGATATGACTTCTGAGACATCGAATTCTGATTTGGTCCAGAAACGGACGAATTGCCTCCTGTGGACGGAGAGGACGACGTTTATGACGGTATGATGGAAGAAATCACGAACGTAGACAAGGAGTTTCCTCCTCACAACTTTTCTCCAGATGTTCTCTGCCTTGGTGGCACAGCGGGACAGAGAATAAGGCAGGTTTAACTTGAGGTTGGGCACACCTGATTGTGTGCGGAGGTCGCTGATTCTTCTGGCTTGCAAGACTTGAAATACCCCCCCCCCCCCCTCGTTTGGGAGATCATAGAAGTCGTCCCGTCCATTGCAGGCCCCACCGAAGCTCCCCACTTGTCGACAGTCAACATGTCAATCCGATAGTGAACTCCCGCGACGCACGCAGGCGAGTAAGAGTTACTCCAAAAAAATCCCGACGACGTAGCGAAGGCACCTCTCTTACACAATTACACAGTGCAATCGACCCGTTCGAGCTGTGATACGATCACATTTACGACAATGGGCGAGGAAAGCGATGAAACAGAAAAAAAACGCAAAGCAAACGTTTGTGCGCGTTGGTCGGGACCAGGGCTCGAGCGTCACTCAGGGGACGTGGGCTTTCCGAGTCGTTTCCTTCTTCATTCGACGTCGTAAGCTCAACATATTCGTGAGCGTTCAGCTTGGCCCGCACGTTCATTCACCGCCCGTAGGTTCCTTGGGCTACGTGAGGCCCGGAGCACGTTGTCGTCCTTCAATGTTGTGTGTCACCGCGCCTGATACCCGGTTTATCGTGACGACAGCATCGTGAATTCGATGGCGACAATACATTCATGGCCATCCGAGTCTATCCACTAGGAGAAAGAAGCCTTGTCTTTCTTTCTTCCTTTTTTTCTTCTTCCGTATGATTGTATCAGGTCAGGGACTTAGCTTGTGACGCCCATTCCTTCTTCCCATCAACACTTTATATTAGATGTCACTGTATAATTGTCAATCATGCCCCGAGGCGTGCCAGTGACACTGTAACCTTCGGTTCGGGACCCTGCAGCCAGGAGGCGTATCGCATGCATTGAATTTACTTCCACAGGCGATAATCGGGACCCCAAGGGGCGTCGTCCCTGCATCCATGATCTTTTGATCGACCAGTCGCAGTGAACGGGAACTCTAGAAACAATAGTTTCAGACCACACACACGCGGTTCAGAAGCGCGAGGAACAAGCAGTAGATCAATTGGTCGCGAAAGTCGTCCTACAAGATACCAAGGTAAGGACAACGGACGACTCCAGAACCACCAACAATTTAGTCCTGATCCTTGCTCGTCCCTCAGGCCTCAACAACCACCACAACCACTCAACCACACACTGGCACGTCACCGAATCATCCGACCCGCAAATACGACTCGCCGAAATCTCACGTGATACACCACCTCGGTCCACAACACAGCAAACGAGGGCAAATGGGGGAGGGAGGGAGAGGGGGAAGAGGGGGAGAGGAGAAAAAAACGAGATGTCACGTCCAGACTAGGCGCGAAGGAGAAAAAAGGGTAGCCTATAATATACACACAATTGGTAGAAGGGTGATGGAATGGCTAAAAGTTGTAGCGTATGACCCCGCCGATGGAGGAAGAGACAGAAAGCAAATAAAGGATGGACTCCCCCTCTGAAAAAATGACAACGATGGCGATATTTGGACAACGATGAAGACCGAGAATGGCGAAACGACGTGGTTCAGCTACTGGCGGACTGCAAGTCGGATGAAAACCCCTCCTCACTCTACCGCCACCACCCAACGCTACAACGACCCCAGACCTCCCGTAGCGAGAGACACTTCATCGGCCGACAGGAGTTCCCCGATACGCGGCTTGATTGGCGTAGCCACCGCGCGAGGGAGCTTGTGATTGTACTGGTCCGTTATTCTGTCTCCCGTTCTGGGTCGGCTGGCCCTGCTGAACAGGTGCTTGCTGTCGTGCTTGCGTTGGTGGCTGTGGCTGAGGTGGAGCGAGTGGCTTTTGTGGAGCAGGAGTTGGTTCCTCGGGGGCAGTGGGTGCGACATACAAGCCCTTGTCAATTATCTGGGGAATAGGTTGTATCTCCGTCCCAAGCTCTTGCTCGATGCGGTATAGGTTGAATCGGTCTTCGTACGTGACAAGGTTAATGGCCAGACCCAAGTGCCCAAAACGACCCGATCGTCCAATACGGTGAAGGTAAGTTTCGGAATTTTTGGGAAAGTCAAAATTGATGACGACGTTCACGGCTTGGATATCGATGCCTCGCGTGAGCAGGTCCGAACAAACAAGGTTCCTACAGACGCCGTTACGGAAATCGTGGAATACGCGGTTACGATGCGATTGCAGCATTTTCGCGTGCGAATAGAAACAGGAGTAGCCAAGCTCCGTGACCTTCTTGGCCAACAGCTCGACGCGATTAGTGGAGTTACAAAAGATGATCGATTGGTTAATTTGCAGCTACAAGGCCGTGAGCGAGGCGAACGCATAGAGTACGAAGCGGACATACCTTGGAGAATAACGTATTTAGGCAATGCACTTTCTGTCGCTCCTCGACGTAAGCGTAATATTGCGTGACACCACGCAGGGTGAGTTCCTCCATGAGGTTTATTTCGTACGGAGACTTCATATGTTTATCCTACACGCACCGGTAAGACGAGGATCAGAGGAAAAATAGAACGGACACGCACCTTGAAATCCTTTACAATAAGCGGGAAGGTTGCACTGAAGAGCATGACCTGGCGGTCGGTAGGGAGGAAAGAGAGCAATTGCTCCATGACAGGCGTGAATTCGGGGGAGAGGAGCTTGTCGGCTTCGTCCATGACAAAAACAGGACACTCGCTGAGATCGGCGACATTCTTGCCAGCCAAGTCGAGAATACGACCAGGAGTGCCAACAAGCACATGAACCGTCTCTGACAAACGCATGATATCGTCTTTGAGGGTTGTGCCTCCAGTAGTCACCATGACTTGGATCCCCATGTGTTTTCCGAGAATTTTACAAACTTGGGCGGTCTGGAGAGCAAGTTCACGGGTAGGGACGAGTAGGAGTGCTTGGATCTTGTTCTTGTTGACGTCGATTTGCTGCAGGGAGGGTATAACAAAGGCTGCAGTTTTGCCGGTACCGTTCTTTGCACGAGCAAGAATATCACGTTTGGTGAGGGCGATGGGGATGGCTTCTTCTTGTATTGGTGAAGGTTTTTCGAAACCTGCCTCAAAAATGCCCATGAGGAGTTCGCGGCGGATGAACATGTCTTCAAATTCGGTGCCCTTGGTGGCAGTTACATCTTCTGTTTGCGGTCGCAGGTCTTTTGGTGGGGGGCGGAGGCCAGTCTTCCAGGAAGCGTCGTTGTGGTTGGAAGGGCTGTTAAAAGAACGAACGACATGAGGAAGGAAAGAAAAGTGGAAAATGACTGTGACATACGTGCTAGATGATGATGACTTAGCTACTTGCGACATTTCTGGAGATTGTCAAGAGGGTACAGTAGCGTTAATATGGAGCGTCGAGCAATAGCGTGAGCTAGACAAATTGATCGCAATGACGCGTCAGGGTACGATGGCAATACGATGGCTGGTTTGGTTGTTGGTAGAGACTGTCGCAACGAGTTCAGAGGTGGTGTTGGCGACAGCAAAGGTGTGTTGGACGACCGTAACGTGTAGAGGTAGATCGAAGTCAAAGTTCAAAGAGCAAGGCGTCGACTCTATCAAATTCAAAGGACCCAGTTTTTCCCACGGTCGATCCCACTCACATTGCTCTGCGACAGAGCGAAATTTGTGGAACAGAGTTCATTCAGCTTTTCAGATGCAGTACATCCTGTGTCGGCTGTGCTCTGTCAGCTCGTTTGCACAGGAGATAAGTAAGTGGTTGTGCATCGTTTGTACAGCTACGCACCATCACCATCAAACCCGGCGTTGATCGTTGCTTGAAGTTGGTCGCTCGAAGTACTCGGGAACAGACATGCTACTAGCGACATGGCCACCGTATAAGATCCACAGTTGCTTCCACGTTTATGGAATATTTTCCATCCTACAGGTCGACTCGAACGAATGCAATCGGCAGTTCAGAATTCAGGTGGACTTGGCCGATCTTAACAACTGCTCCGAGTCAGCGATCTAGGTGACACCTAGAAGGTAGGCCAAGAGGTGGACGAACAGCCGCCATTCTTTCTCCACTAGCTAAACTGACCAATTACATCCCTCACGACCGGGCTTGTGCCAATACGAATCGATCAAGACCAGTGCAACGTGGCGAACGCGAGGGTCACTGGCAATGACTCAAATATTATAACTCAACGTATCGAAAGAAAAACGGGGTCATGAACTTCAGCGAACACGAGTATGATTGTTCTGCTACTTGCTTCCTTCCTGCCCATCGCTGTGCCTACTGCTCGCCACTCTGACTCCCCCCTACAGAAACGGAACACTACATTCTCGTGGTAACTATCCCGACGACGCACTCCGTGCACCATATTGCAGACATCCGCCTACCACCCCTTGTCCGAGTTCCCGACAACTTCCTGTGAAGGTCGAGGTATCCAAAAACCATCACCACCCTGATTGACTGAGCAACACACACATGTAATCTTGCCCAGGTCGGATGTGAGATCGAGAGACCAGTCACCCAACGAGCCGATGTGTTTATTCTGCGATCCCGGATCCGCGTCTGCCAGCTTTACTCATTAGATAGGTCTGGTCACCGGACTATCCTTGCTTGCACTCTGAAAATCATCTCATTCGTACCAGATCGCGCCGCGCATTGACATCACTGGCAAACTATTGAAATATCCTGCACGGCTCTGACTGCAACCCATCTTTATCGCGGTTTGTAATAAACTGCCCTGTTGGAGGGGGGGGGCGCAGAAGAACATCAGATCCTTGCCACGAAGAGGACAAACAGACACAAGAAGAATTCATACATCACGCGGGAACCTGAACAAGAGACAGGTGCGCAGGTACTGGTACGGAAATGGCAGGATGTTGATGATGTATCACTAAGCAAAACACCCGTCAGGGGAAGAGTACATCATGCATCACTCGGGAACAAGACGCGAGCACGGCGGACTTATGCTTCCCCCCCTGGACCAATGAAAAAAAGGAATACAGTTACTTCGACCTCGACTTAGCACACAGTAGGTCGGACGCTTGAATGACCCTACTCGCACAAGAGCGCACGTATGATTTGTGAACACGTACACGGTTTACGACTAACTGTGATTTTTTTTGGCTGGTATAAGTAACAAAGGGAAAATAGCAAGATGCGCATGGGTGAGTACTGATCCGTTTCTCCCAACAGACAAGCTACGCCGCCGAATCTCTAAATTACACATACTGAATCGTCACGTCTGCTCCGTCGATAGTGACATTGGTCAGAACTTCGTTGCTTTGTTCAATGTCAAGGATGGTGGCGCCAGAAGGGTCATAGGTCCCCCCCGTCCCAGTTGCCACAGCATTCGTAAACGTGACTATACCGAAGTCGGCAAAGGGGGCGAGGGCATTGTTCTGCGTGAAATCTTCAACGATCCACGCCACGTTCTGACCGCAAAGTGGAGTAGAGGAACTGAAGCTGTTAGAAATATACTGGCCAGTCGACACATTCTCTATCGTTGTATTACCAGTATTCGGGGACAATGCGACGACAGTAATTTTGATTGTATCTCCAATAAAGATGTCGATGAGTTCTGGGGGCTCGTACGAATCACTGGGGTACCACATGGACCAGGCTGTTGGTGAAAGGAACAGTGAGATGTGTTGTGAATACATGGTTAAATGCCACCTTACCAGTAATGACAGGTAGAGGGCTTCCGACGAAGACCGTAACACCGGCCTGGAGAGTGGCAAGTGGGCAAGTGATACCATCGATACCGACCCAGGCAGTAGCAGAAGCCCCGTTCGGACCCGAGGGAGCGGGAACAGTAAAGGTCCCGGTGACAGTGCTAAACGTTCCCTATCAAAACGAGACGAGGATGAGATCGTGGTGGTCACAGACTAGAAAGATGTTACAGACATTACCCTCAGCATACATAGCGCCAGCAAAATTTGGGGTGTATTGAGCGCTAGAAGCACCAGTAGCCTGAAACATAGATACAGTTAATTGACCAAATAGCTCTGAAGGCTTATTAACCTGTAACTGATTGCTTTCGCGACGGCGAGCAACGTGAGCGCCTGACCCAGAAGGAACAGATAAAACCACACGGGCGAGCAATAAGCTACTGAAAAGGGCAACGTTGCAGAGCATGGTGAATGTAAGGGAGCAGAGATCGTCGAAAGAATGAGTTCCCGGCGTCGAAAGAACGTACCTCTGGGCTTTTATGCATTCTGCTTACCGCCCGATGTTCATATTTAGTCGGACAAGCATGCTGTACGCAAAACTCGCTAGTAAGCCGAGCGCTCAGAGGCCGATCTTGTGCCTCGATCAATTTTAAGTTCTCGTCTTCATTCGAGTGGTGGGTTCATGTACAGCGTAACACTGAATAACACAGATACTCACACAAGGCAATGAGCAGTGCTTTTAAAAATGCGGGTAAAACGTACTAGAAAACACGGAAGTTATCACGGACCTGCAGTCATAAATGCTGGTTTGAAGAAGTCTTCCAGGACTTGAAGCATTTAATTTCATAGAATAGCCGTGAAGTGACATCAAGTTTCATCATGATGTTTCACGATTTCGCCACCGACAGACTTCAAGTTACTCGTGAATGCCGACTTGCGTCGGTAAAAACATTTCTTGACGTTAGTGTTGATTAGATATGGCATGATTTCAAGTTCCTGCACTGAGCACCTACGCTACAGTCGTGTGCAAGAGCAAATGCTAGTACTACGTACTTTCAAGGTGCTGGGTAACCCGACTTGTTTCAACTCACTGGTTGTTTGCCCACCTAGCACCCATGATGGAATGAATCCGAATGATGGGCCTCCCTTGTCACACGCCATCAGGAGGCACTAATACTGCCAGTGGAACCATGCAGCTGCGTTTGCCGAGAGACAGAGCACAGTACAGAGCATTGGTAGTACACGTGACGAAAACATGTCAAAATGTATGATAGAGTTACATGAATATTATATTTATACATTGATGTACCTGACTCTGTCTGAGGCTGTGAACTCGCTCATTTACCATCGACCGCCCTGTTGCACTCACCTACTCACCCACCATCTCGTGCACCACCCATGTGCGCACCATTTGCAGACCACATGTCCCCGTGCTCCTGCATTTGTGCCGTTGGGGCACTTGCACGTCGCACCGTCCACTCCTGCGCCATGGGTCTGCATGCATACTGTCTGTACTGTCTGTGTACACACCATGGCCATTTCGCTCGGGCACAGTTGTCCTGCCCGAGTTGGCGTTCTCGCCATTCCCGCTGTGCCTGTGTGTGCTCGTGCATGGCATGTACCATCATGGCTGTGGATGGGGGGCAGTTCAATGACTGTAGAAATTCATGGGTAGTTTTCTCGTATGTGTACAGAGGAAAGAAAAAAAAAAATCCCCCGTCTCGTGCACCGCTCATGTGCACACCATTTCGTGTGCTCGCCCCTGCTCCTCTGCACTCATGCCGTTGGGTTCCGCTCCGCTATCTGCAACACCCGATTGTCTGGTTTATATAAGTACATTCGCTTTCGAGTAGTCAGACACTGACGCTGGACCCAAACTTGCCTTGCAACGAAATCATATCCATGAAATTAAATGGGTTCGTCGTGAGGTTAGTATTCAGGGTGTAACAGTTGTTGTGTCTTACCGGTCAGGAACTCCTGCTCAGTCTCGACGGCCTCTGTAATGATGTGTCGAACATCATCTGGATGGGAATGCCCCTTGAGCTGGCTGAAAAGTAGGCACACGAAACCGGTATGTATACCTTCATCATGGCTGATGAGCTCATTGAACTGAGTGTGTATACTCGTTCGTGTCGTTCGAGTGCCCTAGGGTTCAGGTACACTCTGGGGTTGTTACCTCGACCCATGCTATTACCTAGTCGGAGAGCGTGAGCAACGAGTAGGAATTTTGTACGTTCTTGCACTCGTATCACATGATTGGGAGGATCAAGTTCGCTAGCCCGCACATATGCGTCGATGGCGTCCGAGATTCGTAGTTATCGGTGGGGGGCGTTTTAAAAACTGCAACAACATTAGTATTCTCATATGTAGAAAAAAAAAGAGGGGCTCACCATTTTGTGCATCATCCGCGTGGTTGAGGGGGCAGGCTCGCTGTTGAGACAATACGCCCGCATCTAAGGCCGTGAGCCTGAGGGACATGGGGGGGGGTACACCAGCACACTCACGCTTCCTGCGCCATTCCGTGTGCTCACCCCCGCTCCTCCGCGCCATTCCGCTCGCACACCGTCTCGTGCGTGGGCCGTGACCGTTTCCGCTCGTACGCGCCTAATATTTTGGGGGTGATCTTGCCGTTTCGCATGTCGTGCGTGTCATTCGAGCGCCGAATCGTTCGAGGTAGCAGCTGGTTCGAGTATGAGTGGACTTGTTTGTGGTGCCCACTGATCTGTGCAGGTTAGTACTTGGAGCTGTGTGATCAATTTGTACTTGCCTTTACTGATGGCGGCGTGGCGAGAAAGTGAGTGCCTTGCAAAGAGTTTGACGCGTGCGGCAGTTAATTGCACTATCGGTGTTTACTGTTGTGGCGGCAAATGCCGGTGAGTTGACACGCAAAAAAGGAAAGAGTTTCCCTTGTGAGACCTGGCGAAAACGTGAACACGAAACTTGAAGTCTCTTAGACTAGTAGAGCTACGGCTATTCTACGAAAATTAATTATCGGGGGGACACTGCTTCTGTTTGCACCCCTGAAAATAGTAAGTTGACTAGCGATTTCTTTGTGGAGAATTGGGAAGAGTAGATTTTTTGCCGGCGAGTCAAGTTCCAGCCCGCCAAGATATCGTATTAATCTTCAGCGCTCAGCCTTCGTCTTCGTGTTTCCCACTACGTTTTACTCGCATTTACTTAACACACTGCCCACTGGCTTGTGTCAAGCCTTTTACTTGAGCCTCCCAAGGTTCCTTCCAGGAGGACATCCCTGTGAATCCACCAGGGATCTTCCTCTCGTGCTACTTGGATTGCGGCGTTTCCATTCCCTTATTCCAATATATTCAGACCTTTGAGACTTGAGAACTTCTAATCCATGCAATGTCCAACTTGAAGCTTTCATTATGTACCACTTGCATTCTTCCACCGCCCTATATCCCCTTAAGTTTCCGAATTCTTACATACAAGTCATAATCGATTAATCAGTGAAGTTTGATACTATCACGATCCCTCTTCGATCAATCGCAGACTTTCATCGTTCAAATTTCGTTTGCTCGACTGCCGCGACATCACCTTCACCAATGGCACCAGCGCCCACATCAAGAGACGACCTCACAAGTCGCATCCTCCCCCAGATAGTGCTCTCCGAGGGATCAAATCCTCTGACGCGATCCCTATCTCCTCCCCCACCAAACCTCCCCCACGCCGAACGTGCCACTTGGCGTTTCGCAATCCGAGGGAACGCGATCGGTAAGTAGCCACAGCGCCTGCAAGGGTGCCGTGTTTCACCAAGGGAAAAGTAACAAAAATGATGGACTGACGTTGGCATCGATGGTCCCCC
>JBBPRH010000359.1:0-23936 GCA_038092915.1 Boletus pseudopeckii
GGTATGCAAAGACTCGAGCTTCGCAAGCATCGAGAGATCTAACCAATCAACCTGTCTCTCCGGAGGCTCTAGTGCTTCGGAAGAAACCTCCTCTTCTTCATCCTTTGTAACAGAAATGTGTTCTGGATCTTCAACTGAGCCTTCGACGCGAATTGTGTTATCAGGAGAAGGGGCCGTGGGGGACTGGTTGCGCTCCAGAAATTCATTTTCGGGTTCCGGTTCGTCGAGCAGTACTGCAGAGGTACCCGGGGGTGCCGTAGATGCTCGAGAGGACTCGACGATGAAATGCTGAGAACGAGCCATAAGGCCGATGGGGCTAGCTTCTGGATCCCTCCTCTGGTACTGGCGTCGCAGTGCATTCTGCCAGCTATCAGTCCTGGAGGTTGGACATCAGTGGAGACGTTGGGCAAAAAGGAAACGGCATGGGTGAGAGACTACTCACGTTATCTTCCTATCCTGAGTGAGAGTTATAAGCAAGCGTTGCATAATGCGAGACAGAACCCGGTTCGTCGAGTGGACGAGATCGTTTTCAACGTCCTATGCACAAATGACGAGATGGTGAAAGTGTCAAGTACTTTGTAGTGAGATACGAACTTACGACGAGAGTAACGTCGGGCATAGCGAAGATAGGATTGAACGTGAAGAAGAATTGAGAAAAGGCGGCCCATTTCCAATGGCGGCGGAGCTGGTGGATGTTGGAATCGTAAGGGGTGTCTAGTTGTTGGGGAATGGCGGGAGCGTGAGGGGTCGCAGAAGATGTGACCGTGCGGGTAGAGGTGCGGCGAGGCATACGCGCAGCCAAGTAAGCCGTTATAAAAAGGTCGGAGATCTACCGGCAGGTTTGGACCAAGCGGGACTTGCAAGACGCAATATCGGTGCAGTTGCGATAATGCAAGATAATGCAACAAATCAATGCAGCTTCTGAGTGCCGAAACTTGACTAGACTGCAGAGATGGGCTCGCTGAAACAAAATGACAAGCAGTACCGTAGGGCTAGTTTGTTCGAATCGCGCTTTGGCTCCAAGACTACGGTTGGACTCGAGTCGGACACCCCCCCCTTTGCAAATTTTCACCCTAAATCTATACCAATCTTACGTCATACATATACCATTTCTAGGTAGAGTTTGACACATAAACTACTCTTTGTCGACAATTTCGGACTGCTTTTTCAGCCGTCTCCGCATCCTCGCCTTTGCCGCCTTGGACATGCGACGGATCGCGGGTGCTTGGTGTCTGTCTTGTCCTCAGCACTTCTTGCAACGCCCGGATGCATCAGGACAACTCACGTCTCACGTTTCTCGTGGCTGCGCATGATGGCCCTGGTGGACAGCGTGATCTTCATGTGCGGCGCGAACGACTGCTTCGCGCTATTACAATTCGAATCAGCGACTCTGCCAGCAGCACCGCGTCACGCACTGTGAATGACCATTGAGCGCAAGGTGCAGCGCGTCCCTTCGATCCTCGCCCTCCTCCACTGGAATCCTGCCTTGCTGCTCAAATAGGAGCTGGTTGTACTGATGCAGCCCCGACACATCGCCCGCGGATACGTCCCGTCCTTTCAAGTACTCACGCTTAATGATTTCAACGACGGAGACCAGACGTGCAATAGTGGAAGCCGAGACATCCGCCGGTGCCGAGTAAAGAATAAGTGGCCTGTCTGGATGGCTCTGTGCTCGTGTTGGATGCTTCCTGTCTCGTGAGCAATGGGACGCACTTCGAAAAAATCCAGCGCTTTCTTGATCCAAACACGAAGTTTCCCTTGTCTGGTTATGCGGATCGAATCTGGCATCCCAGCCTCTTTGCTGGGTTCCGCTGCAAGCTCAGTAACATGTTCGACGTCCATTGACTCAGTCCAAAGAACAAGTCTGAAGTCATGACCAGGTCTACCGTGGCGTGAGAAAGCGCGGGTGCAGTGGTGCAGGATTACATTTGATAGACTACGTGCGCTCTACCTACCGAACTACCATAGTTCTGCCGCTGCAAAAGTATCAAGACAGCCCTAGTCAATTTCACTGAATGGACTTACGTGACAGTCTTTCTTTCAGTAGCTGCTACCTCTGTCTTGGCACGGTTGAGGATCTTCTGGAATTCCGCTACACGATGACGCATGCGAGAGTGCATGTAAGCCTTGCAACATTTAATGTGGTAGTGGAGGTAGTCGCGAAACAACTGAATGTGCGAGATTGTGTTGTATGATACATCAGGCCTGGCAAAGTGGCGGGGAAAGAGCACAAAGGTGACGTATCCAATGTCTTCAGAATTGCGGAGACCGGGAACATCTCGGATTTCGAGAGGCGGATCACGATTAGTATAGAGTACTTGGGGGGCATTCTGGATACTGGGCTGACGTCGAGCATCAACGAATTCCTGGTGGCGATGTCACGGAAACTCTGCCCGAGTTCAACGCGGTCAACTCACCTGCAAAAACACTTTACCAAATGTCCTATCTGTTTCCTCTCGGAAGATGGTTGAGAATATGACTGTCACCCGATCGGGCGATGCCCGGATATATATACCCTCCTCATCACGATAATGGATCTGCATTAGGTCTCCGAGGGTGCCTCCCGAAGTCTCTAATTCCTTCTGTTGACGAAAAGCCAATTCAAATGGAGCTGCAAGGGCATTACGCTTCAATAGGGCGATGGATTTGATGAATGTATCCCGCCTCGCTGCGGCGTGTTAGCGAGATCCGCAGTTGATACTAAACACACACCTTCATCACCGGGGAGCTGCTCAAGGTCAATATCGAGACTGATATGATACTCCGGTTCCGTTTGGGCCTTGATCAGGGTGCCATATTCCCGTCTGAGTATGTCTAGTGCACCGTACGCTACAAGCTCATCCCAACAGCGAATGTTCATCGAGAGTTGAACCACCGTCTTTTTGTCTGGCGTTGATAAGTGGAATCTGACTCCGTCGAAATCTACGAACAGGACATCGAGAGATGAGGGTCTTGTGAGTCACAATGAGCACGATGGCCATGGTAGTGTATGGATCATGGACCCACTTGACAGCCTTGTCTGCCAAGGTCGTTTGTATGATAACGTTGTGAGACTACCGTCATGTTAGCTTGTGCTGGATGACGCGGTGAGATCCCACCCTACCTCGAGGAGGATCATGCTGGGTGGTGATGACAAAATATACGCGTGGGAACAATTGATATCTGCAGCAGAGTAATTTCCCTCGACGGTTTTCCAGCAACAGCCAACGTACCAGATACACTGTAGGGTATCACAAAAAGGCCGTAGCTTGCAATCATGGGTAAGCTTTTTGACTTCTGCATAACCATGAAACTTACCCCCAATAGCACCCAAAAAATCCAAGGCGCCCAAGATGTCTCTCAACGAGTTTCTCGGCGATAGCAGTGCGCATAAAATTTTGTACACTTTCCGTTCCCTGGTTGATCTTGCAAGTAGCTCTTGGCTCATGGGCCGATGAGATGGACACACTTCCTACAGCCCGTAAGGACTTTACGCACCATTTGGTACACTGTCTTATTCTGTCAACTTCTTCTAGCCTCGATTAAAACGGACGACGACAGGCTACCACGCCCTGGAGATCGCTTCAACAGGCGTGATGACTTTGCATCCTCTCGATGTATGTTTGGTTTTGAATCTGTCGGTATACCCCCGATTCACACCTTTACCCAGCCGATCGTCTGTTCTCTTCCGTGAGAGAAGAGGTCCCATTGCCATCTCATCCGCCATTTACTGCATTTATCGGAAACCTCGCCTTCGATATCACTGAAAACGAATTGGCTACCTTCTTCGATCCTCATCAGGTTCGTGGTTTACTTTATCGAGACCTGCAATGTCCAACGTACACACAGGCCAAGTCCATCAAAATAATCAAAGACCGCGATGACAAACCAAAGGGTTTTGGTTACATTGAATTTGCAGAACTAGATGCCTTAAAAGATGCATTGTCAAGGACAGGATCTGTGAGTTATACCAGTTCTTGCGAATAAATACATTTGTTGACACTCCAAGCAGAGTCTATCGGGTCGCACTGTTCGAGTGAGCGTCGCGGAACCACGTGAGTTTTTATCAGATTGCGTTGGAAGGTAGACTCAATCCCGCGTTAGCGAAGGAAAAGCCTGGATTTAGTAGTTCTGTTCTGGAGGACGATTCCAAATTATCTGGGAACTGGCGTAGAGAAGGCCCTCTTCCATCTTTCGGAGATTCTCGTGAATCTTCACGACGTCGCATTGACGGGCAGCCTGGAGAACGCCCACCACCACCACCTGCAAGTGTTTCTGACGAAGCCAGTGACTGGCGATCATCACGGCCGCTATCAAAAGTGGCTGAGCCGGAGGCACCGTCGGCTCGTCGGAGGGGCTCAGGTTTCTCCATTACGGAGGGTCATGCTGGCTCTGCGGATAGAGAGGAACACTGGGCTATAGGGAGCAGATTTAAGCCCTCAGTGACTGAAGAGTCTACGCATGCCAAGTTTGGTAGTTTCAAGGGCAAACATGAGTCCGTTCATGCACGAGATATCCCTGATGAAGGGGACTGGCGTGCGCGGAAAGCCCCAGGCGGCGGCACTTCCCGTGAGTATCCGCGTCAACATTTCGACAGAAAGTGCTTCATCGCGGCTGATTCACTCGCGCACAGCAAGCAGCTCCACTCCTCCGACTCCTCAAATTAGTCGTAAAAAGCTTGAACTACTACCTCGTTCATCCACAGGTTCCACGAGCCCATCCCCCTTATCCTCCCCAAAGTTAGCCTCCAATGCTCCGAGACCGAATCCATTTGGTGCTGCAAAGTAAGTTTATCCCCACAAATCGAGGGACACCATTTCAACGCGTTGCAGACCGGTCGACATTTCTACAAAGGAACGTGAAATTACTGCCCGCTTGGAGCTTACCAAGGATCGGGCTCCCCAGCACTCGATGTCACGAACAAACTCTCGGCAAGCCAGTGAACGGGGACCCATACATCCAACTAAAGCCTCGTCGACTTCTCCCTCCATTACTCCTGTCTCGGGACCTTCTGTTGCGCATTCTACTATCAGGCCGTCATTTAGTTTCGCGAATGCAGCCGGCGCAAAAGCAACCGGTGTGGAAAGGACGGATGATCAAAACGCTACAAATGAAGGCACAACCTCCCTGATGGACAATGTCACTGAACATGTGGTCGAGATGTCTGTTTAGCTTTTTATGCCTCTATCATATCGTGAACAAGATTCTCAACATAGATAGGTGTGAGTAGTTGGGTTCTGATTGCAGAATATCGTAAGTTCAAGTAACACGAGGCTATACTTCGTATGGTGAGCGTCCTTCGCTACTGCCGATGGTGTAATTCTGGGTCAACAAATTTCATGCGCCCACGGCCTACATTGAGACAATGTGAAATATTAGGTGTTGCATACCGAAAGGACGTCCAATGAGCATACCTTTAAAACGGACACCTTGTGTTGAGTTTGTGCTCTCGTATACTCGTTGGATGCGCTCCAACTCTTTCCGTTTAGCTTTTGCCACTCGCTCTTGTTCTTCACGCTCCAGGCGCGCATCATAGTCTTCCTCCGTCTCTTGGGGAGTGAATTTTCCTTCCGATTTTTGAGAGTTCTCAAGTTTGGGTTCTGATTTGGAGATATGCATTTTCGACTTCTTACGGCGACGCTCGCTGTCTGCACTACGTGATCGGGAGCAACTATCGTGGCGCTTGCGATTTTTAGCACTTTCCCCTGCGCAGAACCAAGTGAGACATGATGTACTTGGTTGAAAGAAATGGCAAAATACGTTTTGTTTGCTCTACTGGTTTTGGTCTTCTTAGTTCGAGTTCACCACAACTCGAGATTACAATCGGTGTTTGCGGTCGATCCTTTGCATCTACGGGCACTTGCGCTAACCTTTTTACCACATCTTCATAACCTCTGATCACCTTTCCAAAGACGACATGTTTACCTGGCATTCTTTAGTAACACGGGAACTAGCTAGGATTAAAATGCTTACCATTCAAGTGGGGACACTCTTGCAGGGTAATAAAAAATTGTGATCCATTGGTATCAGGCCCCCGATTAGCCATGCACAAAAGTCTAGAATAATTTAAATGTTAGGCATTGTATTCGACGAATGATGGCCGAGACACACCCTTCCGAGTCGAGGGGCCTAGAAAGATCTTCGTCAGAAAAGTGACTCCCATAGATAGATTCCCCTCCGGTGCCATTGTGCTTCGTGAAGTCTGTGATAAAGATAAGTGGTGAGTAGCACGACTTAATCTAAAGACACACCTCCTCCTTGAATCATGAAATTATCGATAGACCGGTGGATAATACTATTCTTGTAATATAGTGGACGTTCTGAGACAACCGATAATCCCATTTCCCCTGTGCATAGTGCTCGGAAGCTACAACGATCTCCTCAGTTCTCTCTGGAACTTCGAGCCATTGAGAGAGGCTTACTTTTCTGCCGTCTTTGGGGCTGTATCGTTGTATAGTTCGAATGTAACTCTGGAGCAGTATAAGTATATCTCACGTGCTAGCTATAGAGATATCACACCTTCCCGCAGAATCAGAACCGATGGAAAAGTCAAAGAAGACGCGCGGACGAGGCATAGAGACTTGACAAGCTTGAACTTTGAGCTTGAGCGTTCTCAGTGAGCGAGTCGAGGCATGTTTTGTAGTGTAGGCTGATTACATAATAACCACAAGTCATTGAGGCTCGAATCGATGCACAAGTACACTGGTACTCTCGAGTGAAATTTCTTAGGAGTGCCTGGGCGCTCACCGGCACCTCCGGATTAGTAGTAGGACCTAGTAGCCAAGTGCCCTTCATAAGCCGATTTTTACTTTCAATTTACGGTTCTTGAGCTTTTTGCGCCAATCTACTATGTGACTACTACTCTGGACCTCTACATCGATTGATAGTTTGCCTGGGGGTTAGGTTAGTTTGGTCGTTGTCATCTTCCCCGTCGAGTGCTGTAAACGCTAAGCTGCCTTCGCTATAGCCTGGTAGAGACTCTAAATCAAGCCTACATTCGTGCATGACACTGCTTGTTCTCGCATCCTTCCCACACCTGACTGCCCTTCCCTGTTAACATTCACCAATCCAACGCTCGTCCATCCGAATTAATGTCGCGGGACATGAGACATTATAACGTTGTCGTCCTTGGTGGTGGGTACATCAGTTGATTCGTACGTCGGTACTAAGTCATAATCTCTTGAACCTAGCTGGTGGGGTAGGGAAGTCAGCTTTAACTGTGCGATTCGTGCAAGATATCTTTCTCGAGGACTATGACCCAACAATAGAAGGTGGGTCTTGCCATGGTCTGCGAATCTTATGCCTCTTACTGACAACCAGTATAGAAGCTTACAGACGTATAGTCGACGTCGATGGTGTCAAGACTTCGGTGAGTCCGTGTGTTCTACCCCTGCCGGATCCGACCACCCACGAGAATTTTGTTCTTATACTTATCGCCCAGCTCGAAGTGCTGGATACCGCAGGGGCCGAACAATTTACCGCACTTAAAGAACTCTACATCAAGGTAGAAAATCTCCAGGTTGGAGCAGGCATATTACTCATGCCCATATTTCATGGCTTGTCAGTCTGGCCAAGGCTTTGTCTTGGTTTTCAGGTATCATCTTTGTTCTCTGTTTATCTTTCACTTATCTGTCCTCAAGTCTTACGCAAGAAGCAAGCCTCCGCGAGGTGGATAATCTCCGCCAGCAGATCTACCGTGTGAAGGGTGGTGACACTGTAACTAACTCTACCAACTTGGCGCCGTAATCGAGATACTGAACTTGGTGATATGTAGACTGTTCCCATCGTCGTTGTCGGCACCAAATTAGATTTAGTCGCTGAACGCGAGGTTTCTCGCAACACGATTCAGTCCCTGGTGGCGCGCTGGCGCATTCCATTCTACGAGACGTCCGCCAAACGTAACTGGCACATTTCCGATGTGTTTCAGGATCTTGTGAAGCAAATGCTCGCACGGTATCCTGACGATCCTTCACGCAAGAGACCAACCCGGTTTCGTAAACCATGCACGGTCATGTGATTCTTGCTCCCACCTAGTTTGTATATCTACATGTGCCGCGCATCTTAATACATCTGGAAAGGTAGTATACATGTAACCATCTCATGTACGATTCGATTTGCAATTATGATACCAGACGGACTCACTGAGTGGCACTAAGTACTTACACAATGCTCAAAAATGCAGCAGTGAATTACGTAATAATTTCTGATTATGTAATTTGTTTGTGTATATCTGTCCACTTTTCCAAGTGGCTCAGTCAGACCCAACTTTCGCCACGACTCAGTTTTTCTGCACCTGGTCACTTTTACCACTTTTCTAGAATTACCTGAACAATGGTGCGCGGAAAAAATTGCTTTGGTGATTATCTCACTCATTCTTTTGCGCCTTCAGAGTCACAGTAACGGTTACGGTGGTGGTTATGGCGGCGGCTATGGTGGTGGCCCTGGTGGGTATGGTGGAGGATACGGCAGTCATGGTGGCGGGAATTGGGGGGGACACGACGATCGAATGGGTAATTTAGGAGGTGGTTTGCGCTCTATCGATTGGTCCTCGCAGAAGCTGGAACGCTTCGAGAAAAATTTTTACGTGGAAGACAAACGGATTTCAGCTCTCAGCGAGCGAGAGGTTGAAGAGTTCAGGCGAAGCAAAGATATCAAGGTACGAGTATATGTCAAGGTACTGATGATGTGTTTTGTTAATCGTTTTCAAGGTTCAAGGGCACGGAGTTCCAAGACCAGTACGGGCCTTCGACGAAGCTGCTTTCCCGGAGTACATCATGTCTTCTATTCGTGCCCAAGGCTTCACCATGCCAACACCAATCCAGTGTCAGGCATGGCCAATGGCGCTAAGTGGTAGAGATGTCGTTGCAATTGCACAGACAGGAAGTGGAAAGACGATTTCCTTTGCTCTTCCAGCTATGCTCCACATTAATGCGTAAGTACACATTACCTGGTTGTTCACTTTCGCTTATCCATGTAGTCAACCTTTGTTGGCCTCTGGAGATGGGCCCATCGCCCTTGTGTTGGCTCCCACTCGTGAACTTGCGGTACAAATCCAACAAGAATGTACAAAGTTCGGGTACGTAATTCAATGATAGTTGTAATTAACTCGTGTATGAAAATTGGTGTAGGTCGAGTTCACGTATCCGCAACACTGCCATCTACGGAGGTGCACCCAAGGGACCTCAGATTCGTGATTTACAACGTGGTGTAGAGATCGTAATTGCGACTCCTGGTCGTCTTATCGACATGCTTGAAACACAGAAGACAAATCTTCGGCGTGTCACTTACCTGGTGATGGACGAGGCTGATCGCATGCTTGACATGGGGTTCGAGCCTCAGATCAGGAAGATTGTTTCTCAAATCCGCCCAGATCGTCAAACTTTGATGTTCAGCGCGACATGGCCGAAAGATGTACAAAAGTTGGCAAATGTATATGCTTATTTCGAACAGATGTCGCACGATACTGACAGAAATATTTATGCAGGACTTCTTGAAGGATATGATACAAGTCAATATTGGTTCCATGGAGTTGACCGCGAACCACAACATCCAACAAATCGTCGAGGTCTGCAGCGATTTCGAGAAGCGGGCGAAACTGATCAAGCACCTGGATCAAATCAGTTCGGAAAATGCCAAAGTCCTGATCTTCGTAGGGACTAAAAGGGTTGCTGACGACATCACGAAATATTTGAGGCAAGATGGTTGGCCCGCTTTGGCGATACATGGAGACAAAGAACAGTGAGTCGTGTGTGCCATCTGGATCAGGGTCGAGCCGACTTTTTTTAGGCGCGAGCGTGATTGGGTTCTTGGGGAATTCAAAGCTGGTCGTTCCCCCATTTTGATCGCCACGGATGTTGCCTCGCGTGGTCTAGGTACGTTTCTTTTCTTTTTCCCAAGCGCTCCGACCGGGACTATGCGTGTGTGAACGCGAGCAACCTGCATAAGTTGCTAACGGGGGGTTCCTCCTTTCCCACTTGCTGCCCGCGATTACTACCCACAGGACATAGGCCTTGGAACGGGAACTTGACTTTAAAGCTGTCTTCTGGAGGTTTCGCAGTCGTCTATTGTCCGCTCTGTTGGCAGAAGCAACCTCCATCCATGTTAGTTTTGAATGGGCTTGCCCCACAACACGAACGAACACATGGCAGGTTTTGGGCACTAGATCTCGGTGACTTTCCTCTTCGGCCGCTGCTTCAATGTTTCCAGTCCCTGTTTTCCTGGTCGCGATGTTTCTATCCCTGTGGAGTCAGCTTGCGGTGCCGTTGGCTGCTGTGTCCTGTCCACAGAAGCGCTTGTATCCTTTGCCTTGTTTATTTATTGATGTTGCATGTGCTTCATGTCCATTCCGTTGGTTTTCGTCGTCGCCCTCCTCGCCGCTTTCTCTACCAATAACTTGATCCCCGGGTCTGCACCAAGATGTGAAGGATGTTGGCTACGTCATCGTAAGCCCACCGTTCATCGTCTCATTCTGTCACTGATGTCTTTCAGAACTATGATTTCCCCAACAATTGCGAAGATTATATTCACCGTATTGGTCGCACAGGGGTAAGCGGTTACTTGTATCCATTTGCTCCATAGCTAACACGTCAGTAGCGTGCGGGTATGAAGGGCACATCATACACATATTTCACCACAGATAATTCCAAGTCTGCTCGGGAACTCATTAGCATCTTGCGGGAAGCGAAGGCCCATGTACCCCCTCAGTTAGAGGAGATGGCAATGTACAGCGGAGGGGGTGGTCGAAGTGCGTGCCGTCTCGTCGAACCAATTCCTGATATTGAATTCCTTCATACAGGCCGTTATGGAGGCGGCCGCGGACGAGGTGGCGGCGGCGGCGGCGGTTCACGGTATGGAGGTGGGGGCTACGATAACTATGGTAATGGTAATGAAAGAGACAGGTGGTGAATGTGGTTGGCATCCTTGTTGCTTGCATTGATAGCATAGATTGTTGCTGCAGTGGTGTATACCATTTGTAGAGAGCTGTTCTTGTTTAATTACCTTGCTTGCAAGATTTCTTGTGCAGAATACATCATGATGGCCATCCTAGCCTTGTGTCTACTTTTGTGATACAGTATGTTGAATGTGAGCAATGTCACAACAATGTGGACTTGAGCAAGGTCATATAACACAACTTGCCAGCATCCATGGCAAAATCTACTATATTTTCAGTGGTCAAACATATCTCCTCCTACCCATGTTATGATATTCCTGGACCCATAGGGGACAGATTTAGTGATTCCGTGGCCTGGCCCGGTCCAAAAGCCCCACCTTAGGGGGCTGATGGCTTCATGAAATCACAAGCCAGGCTCTAGGCCTTTAAAGCCCCTAAAGACAGCCTGGCCCGGCCCAGCCCAAATGCCTGAGCTTAGGCCCAGGCCGTGGCTTGACATAAGACACTACCAAAACACTATAGATAACATTGTAGCATGTAGACTTGAAAATAAGCTATTCATTAATGTCAAGAACATTACCATCCCACTCATCCTCAGTCTCCCTATCATCATCACCAGAATCTTGCTTGCCATACACCTCGGGAGTGAGTGAGGAATCCTCTTGAACCAGGACACTGGACTTTGTGCTACACTTCAAGAATTGAAGGGCCTCCATGACATCAGCCTTGAGACAGTTGCAATGCTTGCTGATAGTTAACCCTGCAGATGAAAATGCATGTTCTGAAGATACAGAGCTGACCATGATGGGGAGAAAGTCCCACACAAGGGATCCCCATACTGGGTATTGCACAGAATGCATTCCCCACCACTGCACCATGGTGGTGTTGCCAAGATGTTTCCACATGTTGAGGTAGTCATGGAACCTTGCAGCCACAGGCATGTGGAATCACCACCACACTTGCTGCTCTGGTTCCGGCTGATTGCGCCCTTGTTCTTGCCATCACTATTGTCATCAATATCAGATCCCAAAAGGGCATTGAGTTTGGGGTTGCATGTTGTGATGTGACATTTGTGGTCTGTGGGCTGTGGGGTGTTGGCATCAGAGTTGTACACAGCATAATAACATTCCTTGTACTGTTGGATTTGTTAGTGAAGAGCATGATTGAGAAAAAAATAACTTACAATTAATTCAGCATGCTTTGTCACTTTGTTTGCAAGTTGTTTGCCCCAATTGGCATGGATGTAATTGAGCTTTTGATAAGGATCAAGAACTGGAGAAAGAAACTAAGCGTCAAATAGCCTAAGATAGGTTTTGCAAGATCACTTACTCATTATGATAATAGGCATGTCAGATGCCACTGTACACTCATAGTAATGGGATATTCTTTGCACCCCTGCTTTAAGACCATCAAGCTAAGGCCACAAACATCAGCAAAAGTGGCAAAATCTTGTAAGCCCTAGCTAGACCTAGCTAAGCCATAATAGACTGTGTGTAGACTATAAGACCTGCGATCTCTTGTAAGGAACTACACTTTCTTGCATGTGGCTCTGATGTCTTGCAAGCAGCATGCTATTGTAGCTAGATCCCAATATATCCTGATGTCTAGTAAGGCCTTGCTTGCCCTTGCTAGCCCTCGCATATGTTACATATACATAGGTTAGTTGCTTTGCTAGATTTTGCAGGGCCTTGTTACATAGATCACACACAGTCTTGCTAGCTATTCATTTCCTTGCGAGACCACACTAGTTCTTGTAGCTTTGAAATCAAATACATTTCATTTGTTTATAAAAAATACAAGTCTATCGATGGGGCAAACTCATACTGTTGCCGACCCAAATCCTAACAAAGGATGCAGTCACACAAACACTAGGCTTGCTTAATAGAGACAAGAGGATTGATGGGGAAACCCAACAAGAACTTGACTGGAGTTCTTGGGGTGTTGACATTTAGGTATATATACTACTGACTATTGTTTGTACATATTATGATATGGTCTGTGTGTTGGGTATAGGATATGACATAGTGATGACCTCATAGTTCTAGACCGTTGTCTAGACTAGACGGTAATTAAATAAGTGAAAGAAGTGAGTGGTAATTAAATACATGTGTGATGATGTCATGGTCTGTGGTCATGTCACGTGATGAGAAAGAGTAAGTAGTCATGTGATCGGTCATGTGACGTTTCACAGGATCATGTGATGGGAAAAAGAATATGTTAAGAAATGGATTTGTAACACTACCCCCCTTCTATGGTTCACATTCCAGGCAAGACCAAATAGGAATAGGAGTGGTAAATGTTTCATAAGGTTTAAATAAAGAATCAAAGTCATTTTGAAGCATTCATAGCTTCCGGGGTGCGTGTGGTTTTTGTTTATAAAAGTCCATTATGGCATCCTTCGCCGAAGAGAATCTTTTCAGGTTCCCAGGTTTGATCTTCATCACTATATCCTTTCCAGTGAATCAGAAATTCCAAGCAGTTCCCTTTGAGATGAGCGTCTACTACATATTCGACCTCGAATTCTTCGTTTCCTTCATCGGTGACCTGCACCGGTCCTGGTTTATATACTGGTTGTCTGTTTAACTGTTCTTTGTAAGGTTTCACCCTACTAATATTAACAACTGGGTGAATCTTCATGGAAGAGGGGAGCTTAAGCTCAACCACATTCATTCCAATAATTTTCAATATAGTATAAGGTCTGAGCCATCGCTCTGTTAATTTACGAGACTAGCGGGTTTCTTGTAAGTTTAGGTTCTCCCTTGATAGCCAAACTTTATCTCCCACATTATAAATAGGAGCATCTGATCTTTTCTTGTCAGCCTGCTTCTTCATTCTATTTTTGTTGTTTTCTAGATTTTCTTTGACTTGCTTGAGCATCTGAGCGAAGTCGTGAGAGAAGTCCATAGCTGCCGGAGCCTTTAAGTTAAGAGATTCTATTCCCATGCGAGGGGTGTAGGAACATGTGACTTCAAAAGGGGACTTGCCTGTTGTGGAATGAACCTTGTTATTATATGAGAATTACGCCAGCGCAAGCCAATTGGACCACTGATCCTATTTTTCGGCTGTGAATAATCTGGAATACTGTTGGAGATTCCTGTTAACGTGTTCCGTCTGTCTGTCCATTTGTGGGTGGAATGCCATTGACATTTTGAGATCGATCTGTAGCATCTTTGCGAGATCTTTCATAACTTGGGCTGAAAACTATGGGCTGTGATTGGATATAATAGAGTGTGGAAGTCTGTGTGTTTTCCATACATTATCATGGTATAACTTCGCCATGCCGAGGGACGTGATTTTCTTGTTTGTGGGAATAAATATGGCTTCCTTGCTAAAACGATCTACTACCACGAGGATGCTGTTGTAGCCATTTGATATGGGGAGATCCGTTGTGAAGTCTGCGGAGATATCCTGCCAGGGACCTTCCAGAATAGGATTAGGAACTAATTTGCCAGCCGGGGCAATGTTCGTCAGCTTTATCTGAGCGCATCTTTCGCATCGGGAGCAATAACTTTTAATGTCCGTTCGTATGCCTTCCCAGGTATAGTAGCGTGAGATTAACTTGAAAGTCTTCTCTGTGCCACTGTGTCCAGCTAAGGTGGAGTCGTGGTATAAATTAAGCATAAGGCTTCTAAGTCCATTTTCATTTGGAACGTAGATTTTGTTATCTACCATCACCAGTCCTTCATCTGATAAGGATGAACCCTTTGGTTCTTCTTCCTTCAGCTTTGCTTGTGCGTTCCAGATATGTTCCATCAACTTCTCTTCTTCTCCTCTAATATTAATGACTTCATTCACAGAATGAATACATGATTCTGGAATAACCATTACTTCTTTGTTGTTGTTTTCTATGCCAAGATGGTGTGATCTTCTCTTCTCGACAGTGCATCAGCTTTTCCCATTTGAGTGCCAGGCTTCTTGACTAATATATAGTTGAATCACGATAAATACTGCGCCCAACGTGCTTGTCGGCAGTTCAAGTCTTGTGATTTCATAAAATACTGGAGATTGGCATGGTCTGACCAGATCTCGAATTGGTCTGTTGTTCCTTCTAAATAATGTCTTCATTGTTCGAGCGCTAAGATGATGGCTAGCATCTCTTTATCCACGATCATATAGTTATGTTGTTCTGGTGACATGCTGTGGGATGAGAATGCCACAAGGGTGCCATTTATCTTCTTTTTCTATAGATAGGACGGCACCGGTTGCGAAATCCGATGCGTCACACTCAAGCCTAAACCTTTTATCGTTATCAGGGTAGGCGAGTATACAGTAGGTGCCGTCGTGAAAGCATCTTTTAGCATGTCAAACACCAATTGTTTTTTTTCCATCCATGACCATAATTTATCCTTTTTTGTTAGGTCATTAAGAGGACGTGACTTCATTGAGAAGCCCTTAATAAATCTTCAATAAAAGTTTGCTAGGCCTAAGAAGCTTCACACACCTTTTACGTTTTTGGGGACGGGCCATGCTTGAATGGCATCCATCTTTTCTTTTTCCATCTCGATTCCCTGCTCGGATACTACCATTCCAAGAAAGTCCACCTTTTTAACCTTAAACGAGCACTTTTCAGGCTTAATGAAGAGATTGTTCTCCTTCAGCCATTTTAGTACCTCAAGTACTATCTTGTCATGCTTCTGTTCATTATTGTCTGTGAAAATAAATATGTCATCAATGTAAATGATCACGACTGCTTGCAGATTGTGGAAGAGATTGTTCATCATCATTTGGAATGTTGCAGGGGAATTACATAATCCAAAGTATATCACAAGGGGTTCAAATGCGCCCCTGTGGCAGACGAAAGTGGCTTTCCACTCATCTTCTTCCTTTATTTGGATGTTGTTATATCCCCAACATAAGTCCATTTTTGTAAAAATTTAGCCCCTTTGAGTTTGTCGACGAGTTGTGCAATGAGTGGAAGGGGGTAATTGTTCTTTATCATGTGTTCATTTAAATATTGGTAGTCCTGTATCATACATTTCTTATTGTTCTTTTTTGGTACAAAGAAGACAGGAGAAGTTTGGGAAGATTTTGAAGGTCTTATGTAACCCTTTGCTAATTGGTCATTGATGAAATCGGAAACTTCTTTCTGTTCCATAGGGGAAAGGGGAATTAATCTACCCTTTTTAGGTGTAAACCCTTCTTTCATATTGATGCCATGATTCCATGCCTTTTAGAGTGGCATCTTTCACTACTCTTTTTTATGAAGGTGTCGAGATATTGGTGATAGACCTGTGGTACCATTTCCTCAACTGTAAGCTCCTTTTTTTCTTTTGGTTTCTCAACCGCCTTTAGCCTTTTGTATGTATAAGGCATATTGTTAATTTCCTTTTCCGCTAGGGATTTAAGGAATGTAGACATTTCGCGTAATAAATAACACGATCGTGGGCATCTTGTGAGTTTGATGGTGCCCATCATCCAGTCTATTTCTGGATTGTGTTTCATTGACCACATGTATCCTAAAATGATCAGATTCCTTCCTAAATCTGTCACCTCTGCTTCTACCTTTTCTCTGTGACCCTGGTAGTCGACTATTAGCTCAGCACAGTGTGTGATTTGACCTGCCAAGTTCTTTGTTCTGTCAACGTTGTATATGGATACTGGTCGTGAGAGTGGTATCAAAGGGATTTTGTGGTAGGCAACCCATGCCTTGTTGACAAAAATGCCATTTGCGCCACTATCTAGCAACGCCCTTGTTGAGTTCATCTTCTGCTTGTTTGTAGCTGGGGCTATGTTGATATCCAAGCAGATCTTGAGTTTTTGTTTCACAGATCTGATGAGAATCCGGTCCAGGGTTTGTTCTTGTTTGTACGTAATTTTTTTGTTTTTATTTTTAATGGAATTAAGCCTGCATTCCCGTGCAGCAAGCTCACTTGCATGAGACTCCGTTTCGGTTGAGTAACTACTAAATACAGTCTCATTGTCTGAAGTATCTGAGTCTTCTACTTCTAAATATTTGTATCTATTGTTTGTTAGCAACTGAACACCAGGTTCGCTCAGTAGCTTCAACCTTTTCCCTTCTCTGTCGTATGAAGATCATAGAAATATGCCTTTATGGCGTCATAGTCCATTCCTTCTAGAGACTGGATTCGCGGGTCCTTTAGAGGTTTAGGAGCCTCCTTCTCACTGTCTGAATCCCTAGTTGATGCAGCTCATACGTTACAATACTTGCTACACCTTCTTGAATGCCCTCCCCCAAGAAAGTTGCACTTGGGGCATTGCTTCTTCTTCTGCTTGCAGTCTTTGGCCATATGAGGCCCTTAGCAATTAAAGCATTTGAGATGTTTACTTGCCACAGATATATCCATCGGCTCCCCTCGTCCTCCGTAAGTGCAAGCTCCCGAAGAGGTCTCGGCTTTTGCTTGGTTTCGTGCGTTTGCCCAGACACACCCCTGGTTGTTCCTCATGGCGTAAGCCTCGAGGTTGTTTCCATACTCTTTTATGACTTGTACGTAGTCACGGACATTTCCTTTATGCTTTCCATTAGCATATATGAGCCTGATAATCTCTTGAGTGTTGTTCTCGAGGAGATATATGCCCATGTAATCTCCACATTCGGCCCTTTCATATAGAGCCAACCATTTTGTAAGGAAAGCTTCTGTCCTTTCCTTTGGACCTTGTTACAGACTTGTAAGGTGCTGCAGTGCCATGTCGATTTCGAGGCCCAGCTTGAACCTCTCTTGGATTTCTTTGGCTATATCTTCTTGATCTGGCCAGTAGAGTGTGTTTTGGGGCAACCATTTCATGAGCTGGTTCCTTGCCCATTGGCCAGCTCCATATTTGTCAGTGCTGTCTTTGATGCTGAGTCTTGACCATACTGTGATGCAGCAGTCCTTGTTTGTTGTGAATGTATCACGGTTAACATCTAAATAGATGCCAAGTTTCATCCACCATTTGTCGAACTTTTCATATGACCCCCCATAGAGTCCGGGATCTGGGACTACCTCAACTTTCTTTGAGATTTTGACTTCTGCTTGAGGTTGGGCAGCAGTCATCTTTGCTTGTATAGCATGATCATTTGCACCTCGTACATCTTGTTGTAGCTGCACTATTGTTCGCTGCAGCTTGGCGATGAGAATGGCGAGGTCTTCATTTGACGCCATTTGTCCTTGTTGTCTCCTTGGTGATGAGGGTGGGGAGACGGTTCGTTGGAGGAGGAGGTGTCTGGGTTGTAAAATTCGTCCTCCGAATTCCTTGGGGACCACAGCTTGGTTTAGTTTTTCTTTCCAGAAGAGAGTTTTGGGGGACTGTGAATGCTCTAAGTGGTGATCGGGGTTGTTGTGTATAAGGAAGTGGTCCTGGGGATGGTTCCAGGGACCAGTCAGGTGTGTATATGTCTTGTAGGACGTAAGTGTTGTCCTGTTCTTCTTGTTTTACTTCCATGTAAGGAAGGGGAATGATGTTGTTTGGGTCTACGGATTCATCTTGTATGACCTTGTCTTCGTAGTTGTGGTAGAGTTCCAACTCCTTGTGTAACTAAAAATCCACGTATGCATAGTAGTTCATATACCGGCCCACTCAGTAACTGTTGTTACGAGTGTCACTAAAACTGGTTGATACTCGGGCCAATAGCCTTCCCCACATATTCTTGTATTGTATTGTAGGTAAATCTTATCAAGGACGGGCACAATACTGCTCTTGCATCCAAGATAGATTGTGTATGTAAAAGGAAATGTGCCTCAGGTGGACACGAACTTTCGTTCAAAGAAATAAAAGGATTGTGAGGCAGTGTTTAAACATGTTCGACCCGCTCGAGGGTACCTCTGGACCGCCCTAGATAGCTAAGTCCCTTCGCAGGCTCTAGTGCCTGGGCATACATATAAGAAAAGTGCCAAGTGGCAAAAGAAAAGTAAAAGGTTTGTCTCCTTAAGTGTGGAGTCCGGCTATATTACTTTAACGCTAGGGGCTGCGTGTAACGTTCTGGAGTGATGTGTGAGGGAGTTCGATAGTCAAGTTCTAATGTTGCCAACCCAAATTCTAACAAAGGATGCGGTCACACAAACACTAGGCTTGCTTAATAGAGACAAGAGAGATGATGGGGAAACCCAACAAGAACTTGACTGGAGTTCTTGGGGCATTGATATTCAGGTATATATGCTACTAACTACTGTTTGTACATATTATGATATGGTCTGTGCGTTGGGTATAGGGTATGACATAGTGATGACCTCATAGTTCTAGACCGTTGTCTAGACTAGACGGTAATTAAATAAGTGAAAGAAGTGAGTGGTAATTAAATACATGTGTGATGATGTTATGGTCTGTGGTCATGTCACGTGATGAGAAAGAGTAAGTAGTCATGTGATCGATCATGTGACATTTCACAGGATCACGTGATGGGAAAAAGAATATGTTAAGAAATGGATTTGTAACACATACAGCAAATAGCAAATAATAAAAGTGGTCGATAGCCAGTGGAGTGGGGGATGGCATCTAGGGAATGGAAGCAGGCAACTTTGAAAGCACTTAGAAACCATTAGCCTTTGTGGTTGTATGACGGCAGGGATTTTTGTTGTGGGAAGGAGCAACTTGAAGATCCTTCTTCTTGGTGTTGCTAGGGCCAGCGGTGGTGGGGTTGTCAATCTAAGGGTCCTTGATACATAACCATGGGCACTGCAAGATCAGTTGCTGTGTTGACATTGCTGGCACTAGTCATCTTGATTGGCTGGACGATGAGGTTAGCCTTTGGTAACAAGAATACAGTATGTCTCTTTCATTGTTGGAGGTGCAGGGAGAGAGATCCGAGTCTTCAGCACCAGTGATGTTGCTGAAGAAACCTGACACACTCGTAGAAACACTGCCAGTGGGTGTCAATCTTTCTGTAGGTGGTGGAGTCACAAACTCGATCGCTTCTGCAGCACAGTGTTCAAGCATCGAGGCAGGCTTGGCTTTCCCTCATTGAGCATGAATCACTATCATGTCATCTTCATCTTCAGAGTCTTCATGAAGCAGTTGGCACTTTCCCTTTGGAAATGCTCACCTATATAATTCAAGTATTAATCAAAAATATCATATACAGTATAAACACTTATGAATTCCACCATGCAAGTGTATTGTGGGTCCAATCATCTTTATCCTCAACATTTCAAATATTCTCCATGCCATCTCACTGAGATCCATTAGGCCAACATCTGAGCACCAGCAAGATGCTGTGCTCAGAGTAAAGTATAGCTAGATGGAAATTGTCAGTTGACATGATGATATTCAAGTGATACATACCATAATGTGCATATAGGCAATGATTGGTGGTGTAACCTCAGTGAAGTCCCACGCACAGTTCTTCAACAACTTTGATGTGTTGCTGATGATCATATCTGTTGCTGCAGCCAAGGGCCCACTAAAAAATGAGTATAGAATTAGAAAACATATAATTAGTTGTGTTAAATTGAACCAGAAATGAAATGTACCCTAAACACGGTGTGGCCATGGAACAATCCCTGGGCCTTGTTATCCTGATCATAGACACTGTCTTCATAGAAGTATGTTGGCCAATTGCTAGCAGTCATCTTCATGAGGCCCTCTTGAAGTGCTCTGATCATCCTAAAATGAGTGACTGAAATGAGTGACTGAAGACTTTACTTATGTGTTGGGATCCTCGTTGAATGAGATAAGCTTCTTGCAAGGGCATAGCATCTGCATGATCTGTGGATGGTTGAAATCGTGGCTTGACTTGTCTTCCCTCTTTAGCATTTGAGGCTTGAGTGCCTCATGATCTGGCAACAGATAGGTAAGGCCTGCATGCTTCACTGATCCAAGGTTGTTAGAGTGCTGCTCGCTCATTCCTGTCATTATCTAGTATAAATGTGTTAGTTCTTGCACAATATATGATATATTGCACTTACCCAGGTGCAGATGTCTCGAAGGCCACTCACATTGATGGTTTTCAACTCATCTTCTAACCCTTGTAAGTAAATGAGGATCACATCAAAGAACTTGATCTGCTGCGTGATTTCCAAAGATTCCCTGATGAGTTAGTAATTTCAGTAGTGTTGTTGCCTGCCTTTTCAATATAACTACATGTTGAGCTCGCCCTCATGTCCAGAGTGGTATTTGAGTCCAACATTGATTGCCCCTTGAGGTGATCCAAATGGATCTGCAAGAGCTACTATCTTTCTACCGACGAGCTCATACTTTGCCTTGTCGAGTGTCAATGTCGTGGACCTTGAATGGATCGTTAGTATGAAGATGGTATTCAAGGGCACTCACATTTGCTTTTTCTTTTTCGGTATGGTTGAAACTTCATCTGCAAGGTTTGCCTTGTGCTTGTTCTAATTGTTGACAAGCACAGGGTTAATGACTAGGGACATGGTGGTAGGGAGACAAGGGCTCACCAATTGTGCGCAGTCTGAGATTGAAAATGTCGGATTATGCTGTTCACATCCAGGTTACTAGTAGGGTGGGAGTCACGAGATTGCGATGACCCTTCAGACTTGGTGTTTGCACAGTGAGCAAGCAAAGTTTATACTCTATGGGAACTAATATATTCCAGGCTCTTTCTCATGGGCCATGGCCAATATTGCATGCCCAGCTTGTGGTAAAATCACCAAGGGAGAATGTGGGCTATCACTTCACTCCTCATGCTGGTGCATGGAAAACATCTCAGGTTTTGCCGATCTACTTCAACAGCATTGAGAACATACCAAGAATGTGGCTGAAGAGGAAGAGAGGGCACTTCACCTTCAAGCAAAGCAACAAGCCAGAAGAGAACGGCTAGAGTGTGAGCAGGATGCACTGTGAGCACAGTGCCTCACTGAATTTCAAAGCCTTGTGGTGAGTCAATCACCAATAGTATATATGACCGTTATACTAACTAATGAAATTAGTTTGATATGCCAGATCCTGTTGAAGACATTGAACGAAGACTGTCAGGCCTCCCCATCTGCAACCATCATCTTCCCAACCACTACTACGATGAACTGCCTTCGTTATCCATGCCTGTACCACCCCCTGTGGCCATTGAGCCAGTGCTACTCCCGTCAGTTGCAGATGCTGATATCAGCAGATCCTTGGACTTGGACAACATGATGGATCACGATTCATTGGCAAGGAGCTCCTCATGACCTATATTCGCACCAAACCTGATGGTAACAATTTATTCCAGCAATACCAAGGCAATTTTCCCTACTATGATCTAGAAAACAATGGCTCACTTGATCAGTTCTGCAATGGTCAAACATTCCAACATTCTGACTCACCGCTCCCTATATCACACCTCAATTTATGAGTACCAACTTCTCTCCATGAATCCTACTTTGCCCCCTTCCTCAATGTGACCATCTGGTGATTGATGGGATGGTTTTACTTGGGTTCAACACAGAAGTCCTTTGAGGATCTCAACAGCCTGGTCTGGAATGTTATCTTGGCTGATGATTTTGAACGTGCAGATCTTCACAACTTCAATGCACAGCGGGAAACAAGGCAGCTTGATGAAACACCCTGTGACCAATCTTCTTTGTTCTTTTCCTCAGATGGATGGTGCACAACATCAGTTCCTATTTGGCTGCCTTGTGAGAAGGTGAAATAGGCAGAAGAGATGGCCTCCAAGTTTCATGTTGAAGGCCTTCATTATCGCAAGATTATAGATATTCCACTATGTACCATACAAGATCTATTGGCAGCCAGACAAGACTTGCTCAGCTGAGCGAGTCATCATTGAGCTATATATAGCAGATGCAATGTTGGAGGAAGAAGAGAAAATTTGGACATCTCCACAGGTTCCAGGTTGTAATCTGGAGACCATAATTGGTGTGATCATGCTCTGGTCCAACTCAACACATCTTGCCAGCTTCGGAAATGCAGCGCTTTGGCCCATCTATCTTTTTCTAGGAAACCAGTCAAAGTACTCTCATGCACACATCATTTGCAGCACATCATCTCACGTATATACCCAAGGTGTGTGCTCATGAGGTTAATGGCATGGTCCCAGAAACTAACAGTTATTTCTAGCTATCTGATTCTATCCAGGACTTTTACATGACAAAATTTGGTATGAATGCTTCTGCTGAGGTGCTTATGCACTGCAAGCGTGAACTCATGTGGGCAATATGGGCATTCCTACTTGATGCTGACTTCATTGACATCTATGAGAAGGGAATAGTGATCAAGTTTGTGGATGGAGTACTACATTGGGTATTACTCCACTTGTTCACTTATACAGCAGATTACCTAAAGAAGCAAGTCTTTACCATTTTGTCATGATTCAGTGATATCTGATGTAACTACAAAATCCTACTAGCATGTATAAAGTTTCTTGGTAGCTGTCCATGCCTTCATTGCTTGATTGCAAAGTTGAAGATCTATAAGCTGGGGACTAGGCAATAGCATGGGTAAAACCCAGAGTACTGGTAGTCCAACCCGTACCCATACCCGGGAAATACCCATACCCACTGATGGGTCTGGGGTACTGCAAGTGGCAATGAAAGAAGTACCTTGATATACCTACATGAGGGTATACCTGTGGGCTAGACACATTTGCACAGAAATCATTGTAGATATGACTAGCTGATAACTATATTATCCCAACCATTCTCGAGCTCCTGCTCATCACCCTGAAGGTCAGATAGCTCACTCACAGCCTTCACATTGTCATTCTTGATGAGATTCAGCTGATTCCAGGCTCCAACATAGAGCAGCACATGAGATGATTGAGCAGACAATTGGGAGTGAACATGTGTAAGTAGGAGGCGACCGTGGCTAAATAGGCATTCAACATCAATTGATGTACAGTAGCTGTCAAAAAAAAAAAAAGTTGTTGAATTACTGTAATATAATATTACTGGCATGAAACACTTACTGGATATAGTTAGATAGTCAAGGGCCATATGGGAGAGCTGGGGGTAGGTGCCACGGTGTTCATACCACCATGAAATAAGATTGGTAACATGTTCAACCTTGGTGGCAAGGTAGCGGATGAGTTCTGAGCCAAGGTGGGCAAGCTTGGGAGGGGCAAGTGCAGGAAGGGTGTCGAATATGTTGCTAGGCTAGGAGGCAGTGTCTCGTGGGGCGAAACTGTTGGCGTGCAAATAAAGGACCTGAGCGAGAGTGCGCTTTTCCTGTTCCTTAGCTTTCG
>JBBPRH010000360.1:0-23904 GCA_038092915.1 Boletus pseudopeckii
ACAGTCAATGAGGATTTATTAATAAATCCATCAAGTACTGCTACACCTGGGCCATCTGTTAGAACCACAGAAGGCATGCAAGCATGCTCAATCTTGCAAGAGTTCACCAGACCAATCAGCAATAACATCATTGACAAGGACTCAGGCTTAGACTTGGACTCAGAGTGGGTCTGATGACTATTTCCTCAGCACTTGTAACTTACTAACAGCCAGCAGTGACAATGAGATGATGGCACATGTGCACCATATGGATCTCACATCTACTTCACATGTGGGACTCCACATGATGCTTGAGCAGATGGGAAAAAACCATGGATTTTGTACTAATGTAGTAAACCAGGTATATAGACACTCAAGTGGTCTCGAAGAGACTGACAAGATACTACATGTTATGAGGAAAGCAGCACAAGAGCACAGAGAGCAGGAGATCTGGCATAGGTCAAAAAGAAGGAAGATATAGCCTGAAGCAATGCAAATTGACTATGATTCCTATGATCTGGATTACGATTCCTATGATTTGTGTAACATGTATTAAGGTTTGTATGAGAATGACAAGATTCTTACAATAAGGGTCACATAGTAGCATATATGCTATTATGTCTTCCTACAAGTACATATCTACCCCTTGGGAGGGTTCGCCGGGTTCCGGCAGGCTACCCCTTCCGAGCTTCTCGGCTCGCGGCCCCTGCGAATGACCAATCTGCCCCCGAGGGAACCCCAAGTCACGTGCCCCACGTGACGCCCGGCCAATGGGAGGCTGCACAGCATGTAAGTTTTCCGACTTTTTGAGTGTTCGGAAGTCACCGAACGCACGCGAGGCTCTTGGTTCTGCCCATGCGTAAACAGCTTGACCCTCGAATACCGACCCTCATCAGGAACAATGTCAAGAAGAACCACAGATCATTCATAGTCTTGGTCGGGGACAAGAGCAGGGAGCAGGTGTGTCCGGTCCAGTGTGAGAAGTGATGCAGCTTACCTGGAGGGATCAGATTGTAAACCTCCATTACTTACTCTCCCAAGCTCGAGTATCAGCGCGGCCGTCGGTGCTATGGTGCTACAAGAAAGATCTCGGATTCACGACGTGAGTGTCATCTCCGCGTACGCAGTTAGAGAACTGCAGTCGTTGAACGCCTCCCCTCCCCCGGCCGACTGACGGGCTAAATCAGACACCGTAAAAAACGAGAAGCTAAAATCAAGCGCGATGTAAAACGTGGCATCCGAGAACCAAACGAGCAAAATCCATTCGAAGTTTTTGTTACTGTCACCGACATCCGATATACCTACTACAAGGAAACGGACAAAATTCTTGGAAACACTTATGGGATGTGTGTCTTGCAAGATTTTGAGGCTATCACGCCTAACTTGCTCGCACGGACGATCGAAACGGTGGAGGGTGGTGGACTTGTAGTGCTATTGCTGAAGACAATGACGTCACTCAGGCAACTGTACACGATGACTATGGTGAGCGCGTTGGTTATATGGGTGAAATGAATGAAACCTAGTGTCTGTGCAGGATGTCCATGCCCGTTATCGCACTTCGTCTCACGATTCCGTGGTCGCTCGATTCAACGAACGTTTCATCTTGTCCCTTGGGTCCTGCGCGGACTGCTTGGTTTTGGACGATGAGCTTAACGTACTCCCCATCTCTAAAGCGAAAGATATAACACCCATCGAAGAGGAATATGGCAAAGGGAAAGTTGACGTGGAGCTCAAGGATCTCAAAGATAGCTTAGCCGATACCAAGCCTGTTGGCGATCTTGTCAAGCTCGCAAAAACTGTCGATCAGGGACAAGCCCTCCTTACTTTTGTGGAAGCTATCGCCGAAAAGACTCTTGCCTCCACCGTCACGCTAACAGCTGCTCGTGGACGTGGCAAATCCGCAGCGTTGGGTCTCGCAATTGCAGCTGCGCTAGCGCACGGGTATTCGAACATCTTCGTGACGAGTCCAAGCCCGGAGAACTTGAAGACATTGTTCGAGTTCGTTTTCAAAGGATTGGACGCCTTGGGATATGAGGAGCATCTCGATTATGACATATTGCAGAGCACGAACCCTGATTTCAACAAAGCTATCGTCAGGGTCAACGTCTTCCGCCAGCATCGTCAAACTATCCAGGTTGGTCATGTTTGCCTATCAGTGTTGTCTCGCTCTCACTTCTTGTAGTACATTCAACCTGAAGATGCCCATGTCTTGGGACAGGCTGAACTCGTCATCATCGACGAGGCGGCAGCTATCCCCCTTCCTCTTGTACGCAACCTCCTTGGCCCATACCTTGTATTCATGGCGTCCACCATCAACGGATACGAAGGCACCGGCCGTTCTCTTTCTCTTAAACTCGTACAACAACTGCGCGAAAGCACTCGTCCCTCTCTCACCAAAGATGCCACCACACTAGATCCATCTACCGCAACCACGTCCGCCTCCAAAAAGGCGATTGCCAGCCACTCCAATACCCCAAAAACGCGCACGCTGCGCGAGATAAAACTGGAGACACCTATTCGTTATGGTGTCGGAGACAAAATTGAAAAATGGTTGAACAGCTTGCTGTGTCTGGATGCTACCCTCCCCTCCAAGTCTGCTGTCGCTTCGGCACAGGGATGCCCCCACCCATCTACGTGTGAGCTGTACTACATCTCACGGGACGCATTGTTCAGTTACCATCCCGCTTCTGAGATGTTCCTTCAGCGGATGATGGCGCTTTACGTTGCCTCGCATTACAAAAACCAACCCAACGATCTCCAGCTCATGTCGGATGCTCCCGCACACCACCTCTTCGTCCTCCTTCCGCCACTCAAAGACGACGAATCACATCTCCCAGAACCGCTCGTTGTACTCCAGGTCGCACTCGAAGGCAACATTAGCAAAGCTGCGATCATGGAGGGCCTGAGCAGGGGTTTGAGAGCAGGGGGTGACATGATTCCCTGGATTGTCGCGCAACAGTACCAGGAGAGCAAGTTTGGCATGTTGAATGGCGCGCGAATCGTCAGGATCGCGACACACCCGGACTACGCAAGTGTGAGTGGTAAAAAAAAAAAATTTGGCTTTCTCGGTCGCTTTCTAGTCATCCCCCTCCTTGATCCCCTGTGGTGTTCAAATTTCGCAGCTTCGCTAGGAGGGGAGGGGGAGGGAACGAGCGACGGTTTTGACGGCCAAACCGTGTTATGTGAACGGGACTAATGTGATGAATTTTCTTTACACGCGTGCACAGATGGGGTACGGCTCTCGGGCTCTCAAAGCTCTCAATTCGTTCTACAGCGGAGAATACTTCAGCCTTTCCGAGCATAGCCATTCCGAACCGTCTTATCCCGATGCCAGCTTGATTGATCCTGTATGTTTGTTCCTCTGATTCATTGAATATCCGACCCTGGCTAATTATTCGACTTGATTGATGTGTCATCGGTGCCTTTATGTTTGCTTTCCCCTTTTTGTTCCGAGGCCAACACGGATCTCCAAAGTGACCACCCTACCGTCCGCCCGGCGAATGCGATACCTCCGTTGCTCCAGCGTCTCTCAGAGAGGAAACCGGAAAGTTTGGATTACCTAGGTGTTTCGTATGGGTTGACACCTCAGTTGTTGAGGTGCGTTGCCTTTTTTTTGACCTCGACAACACGCTTGGAGGCAGACTTATGACATGCCTGTGTCACGTCCTCCCTTTAATCAACCGATCAACATTCTAAAAACTCAATTGAAAACAGGTTCTGGAAGCGCGCGGGCTTCGTGCCCCTCTACGTTCGACAAACACAGTCCGAGCTCACTGGTGAACATACATGCGTGATGGTTCGAGGGCTGAAGAGCTCGGCTGAAAGCGATCTCGAGTGGTTGGGCGAGTTTGCAAAGGGTGAGTTGTATATTCACGAGCAAGGTTGCGTAAATAACTGTGTGATGTGGTTGTAGACTTCAGACGACGCTTCCTATCATTACTCTCTTTCAAGTTCAGAGAGTTTGGGAGTGTGACTGCGTTAAGCATCCTGGAGGCTGCCAATGCGGGCGTCAAGAAAGGTAGCGAGAGTGATAGCTCTCCCAATTCACGAGGTAGGCACTGATCCGTTCCTCTGGTAGCATTACTCCTTATCTCCGCCACTAGTTATCACCTCATCTGAGCTCTCGTTATTCGTGACACCGTTTGATCTCAAGCGCCTCGATTCATATGCCAACAATATGGTCGACTACCACGTCATTCTCGACCTCTTACCCCATGTCTCCTCCTTCTACTTTGACAAACGGCTCGGGGATGATGTGAATTTGTCTGCTGTGCAAGCATCACTACTTCTCGGGATGGGCCTCCAGAGAAAGTCAATCGAAGAAGTGGAGGTAAGTGAGATCGTAAACCAACGCAATGATGACGACATTATTTACCGACGTCGATTAACAGAAAGAGCTGTCACTACCCGTCTCTCAAGCCTTGGCGTTGTTCAACAAGCTCATACGCAAGGTCAGCAAAAAGTTGACCGACATTCAAAAGGAAGCCATCGGAGCGGATATCCCCATCGCACCCCCGCCCAAAAAAAGCACGGAGTCGCGTGCCAACGATGAAATTGAAGATGACGGTGGCAGTACCGGAGAAGCATTGAAGTCATGGCAACCCATCGAAGCCAGTATTGAAGATGAGCTCGACGAAGCAGGAGATGAGGTAACGAGACCTCTACGAGAGAAACAACGTGCGATGATTGAATCACTTGATCTGAGCAGGTAAGTGTATCTATCTGTAAGCCGTTTGCGTGATGCCATCTCCACTTTTTTTCCACCCATCGCCGCTCTATCCAATTTGCGACGGAATGGAGAATGGAAGAGTGGTTCCATAGCTGCGATCAACGATCCTATAAGTAACATTTGACTAATGTTTTTTTTTGTGGTGCTGCGCAGATATGCCATCAACGATGCAGCTACGGATTGGAGTGTTGCAGAGACTCAGGTGACGAAGCTTGTGCAGGGAAAAGCGGGGTCTACTGTCGTGAGTGTTAAAAGTGGGACTGTTTCGGGTCAGAAGCGAAAGGCGGAAACCGGAGGGGGGGAAGGAGGGGGGAAGAAGCCCACGCGGAGGGGGAAGAAGGTAAAGCGATGAGCCGCGTCGATCCGAGGAGATGGCATGGGGCCATACAATTTTGGGCCCATCCTAGAAATGAAGTCATCTGCAAGGATACTGATTGGGTGTCGGTGCTACTGAAACGCTTGTGAGCTAGTTGTCATGCTCGGCTAGTTGCTGTGACGGTCTGCAGAGACTGTCAGTGTCTATGGTCAGTGGAACGCACGACTTTGTGTAATTCGGCCAAAACACCCGTGGGGACAGGTGAGAACGCCACTGTCAGTGTCTCAGCTTTTTTCAGTATGACCGCTCTCAGACACATACAGTACTGTAGCCGGGTATGTATTTAATAGGTCCGTGCGTTCCTGGATGAACTAGGCTGGCTCCGGATGGGGGCCATGGGGCATTTGACACGGTCGGACCGTACTGTCTAGCTCGGAAGTGTTTCAAGTTATCATCGCCTCGATGTGCATGTGGGGCTTTTCCATATCTCGTGACCAGGACTCATCAGGGTACCTTCGGGAAGTGTGTCCCAATCAGCTGAGTCTGAAATCAATCTCGTCTTTTATTTTACGGTTGTGCACAATATGGGGTTACGGGCTGCAACCCTGATCCCTACCACCGCATACCCACCGACAACGAGGACAATGTTCACCAGGTGTGGGGCAAGTGTGGGGCACAGGTAAGTATGTTTTGGCGTCGAGCTCGGCCACGGTTGATATATTAATTACCCGTCCTCGCCGGCGCTATGGAAATCGGGCTTTGTGGATTGACAACCAGGGCAACCCAAGCGACAGCCGAGTCAATGGTCAGCTGCCAGCGTGTTCAAACGCATGCTGCCGTAAGTAGAGGTGCCTGGCGAGCGCTCGAATGAGCCTGAGGCTCGCGAGCTCTATTTGGGTTTCTGAAGGCTGGTAACCGTGCCTTTTAAAATGACTAAAATGTGCATATATATCGCTTTTCTTCGATACCCAACCGATTACAGCCTCTGCTACATAGGCCGCATCAGCCCTCTCCCCCGCCTGCTAGGCTATCATGGCGCCTCGATTCATTGCCAATTTAATCCCCAAGAGGGAGAGGAACACGAGCTCTGGCGTCCTCTCGGCCCTGTTGTCGCTCAGACTGATTCAACACGCTCATTTCTGGGTTGGGTGAGTCGAAATTCGTCTGTGGTGTCGTCTATGCTCATATTATATTAGCTGGCTCGCATGGACTTGTGATGCTCTCGATTTCTTCTCGGTATCCTTGGCGCTTTCAACCCTTGCCACGAAATTCAACGTGTCGACGACCAGCGTGGTGAGATTTATCATTTTTTCTTCTCTTTTTCCTTGTGTTCACGATGGATGGCCTACATAGACAACCGCTATCACGCTTACCCTACTCTTCAGATCAGTTGGCGCTGTGAGTTTCCATTTTCCAAGTTTTCAGCTTTTGCATTGATGGTGCTCCAGATCATATTTGGCATCTTATCGGACCGGTTTGGTCGCAAATGGCCCCTCGTCTTCAACCTCGTGCTCTGTTCTGTGTTCTCCCTTGCGACTGGTTTCGTCAACACATACCCCCAGTTCCTTGGTGTCCGTTCCCTCTTCGGGATTGCCATGGGAGGCATTTGGGGCCTTGCTACCTCGTCAGCGCTGGAAAACCTTCCTGTCGAAGTCCGAGGTCTTGCGAGTGGTGTTCTCCAAGAAGGCTATGCATGTGGTTATCTTATCGCTTCAGTCATCAACCTCACGGTGGTGCCGAGTTCTCCTTACACTTGGCGGACGCTGTTCTGGTTCGGTAGTGGTGTCACGATTTTTGCTGCCATTCTCCGTGCATGCTTGCCCGAGTCGGAGGTCTTCCTACACGCCAAGGCTATCGAGAAAGCGAAAGGAGCGACCACCACTAAAAAGACCCAGATATTCTTGCGTGAAACAAAGGAAATGCTCGGAATCCATTGGAAATTATGCATCTATGCTGTCTTACTCATGACGGGTAAGCACTCCGACTTAGGCGTGAGAAATTTGTTTATCTCTGAGCGTTTCTTTTTTTTTCTGTGGCGCAGGATTCAACTTTTTGTCTCATGGTTCTCAGGTATGGGGAAATCTCGTTCTGTGTTTATGGCGTGATGTGATTCGTCATCGGCTCGCTGTTTTTAGGATCTGTACCCGACCTACCTGGAGACGACTAAAGGGTTCACTACTCATGACGCAACCATTGCTACTATTATTGGAAACTGTGTATGTGTCATTGTCTCGCCTTCTATTCGACGGGGTGCTGATAAGCATGATAGGGAGCCATTGCGTGAGTTCTATCGTGCGGATAAGACGATCTCACGCTCATAGCCCATCTTTCGGCGTGTAGCGGTGGTGCAGTCGCTGGCTCCGTGAGCCAATATATTGGGCGACGACTCACTATAGTGTAAGTGCGGTCATGATCTCACGCTTGTTCCTATTGACTCATGCTCCCATTTCAGTATTGCATTATTGATCGTTGGTGGTATGTCTTTTCTCTTCCAGGGTCAGGCCAAGACTGTCATACCCTGATTTCTGACCAACGTTCTATTACCGTGAAGCCTTCATACCTTTATGGATTGTCCCAAGCACCTTTAGTCCCCTCTCAGCCGGTGCATTCTGGATTCAATTTGGTGTCCAGGGTGCATGGGGAGTTGTACGTCCCTACTCCTGTTCTCTCGATCGCTTGCGGTAGACTTGACACCACGCTTAGATTCCAATTCAGCTCGCAGAATTGTCGCCTCCTGCCTTTAGGGCAACATTCCCTGGTGTAGCTTATCAGCTCGGCAACGTAAGTTACAACAATCGTTTGTGAGAGAATGTCTGTGTATGTTGATTGCTTTTCATCCTCTAGATGGTGTCTGCTGCGTCTGCTCAGATTGAAGCGAGTGCGTGTCGCTTTCGCGTATTTATTCACGCACTGGAGCCGGATGCTAATATATGGTCTGCTCTAGCCGCCGGAAACCAGCTGAGGACGAATATCACAGTCGGCGGCGTGGTCAAGAATGTTGCTGATTATGCGACAGTGCAAGGGATTTTCATTGGTGTTGTCGCTGCATATCTCGTCGTGGTGACGATCTTGGGGCCCGAGTACGTCGCATCTATTTCTCCATTTCTTGGTCACGTGTTCATCAAAGGGGTCTCGGCCTCGTCATAGACACCATTCGTCTCACTTTGAGAAACACAAGACTGCGTTTGAAGAAGGAGGTGGACGAGACGACGCGATCATGGAGGGCGAAGATGCAGTTGAAATACGTGAGGAGGATGAAAAGGGCTCGGATGTTTGAATTGTTGTACGTGTCGACGCATGAACTCAAGTAAACGACGCATGGGACGACGGGGTTGCCCTCCTCGGTTGAGGATATGAGTACACTGGCGAATCATGGTGTCGTGATGAGTGCCTGCGGACGGTACTGTAATATGTAGTGCGTTCAAAATAATAATGTTGTCACCCTTCTTTGGTACGTGTTGAGTGCTATGCTGAGGCTTGGATGGCGTTCAAATTGGTCTTGAATTCAAAGAGGCGTTCTACTGTTGGCCTCGAACGCGTTGATTGACCACTTGATGTTCGTGCATCTTCCTTTTTTTTTGCTTTCTAACCATCACGCCTGCGTGCAAGCTCGAAGTGGTTCAGCTCTATCAAGGATCAGGCGATGGGAGGATACAGTGTTCAGTAAAGGGCAATGAGGAATGATCCGGTGCAAACAAGATTCACGGTTATTGTCTCAACCCACAGCCCATGATGCCTGGACACGATTTTGAAAACAGTAGCCGTCGATTTCTGTGGAAACGACTGACATCGAATCGTGTCCTCAAAACAAGCGGATATCAAGAAGCGAGGGGCAAAATTCACGCACATAATGCAGTTCATATCGAACGACCGATCGATAACGGGGATGACCATTCCTAACATGCGTGGGGACAGCATGAATGAATCGAACCCCCCACAGGGTTGGGGGCAATCTTTTCGTCATGGATACCCCTCAACGACGAGCGTGGCGCAAAATGCTCATACTGTCAAGGGAAACCAGTAGAATCACTGAAACCTGTTCTGACAGAAATCCCCAAGTCTAGAACGAACCACGATGGGAGATGCGGATCAATAGGGCTAGCGACAAACGACGAGATTAGGAGGACTCCTGATAGCCGTTGAATCAGCATAACAGACGACAGAACTGAGTCATCAAGAACCCCACTACAGTATTGCAAATCCATGTTCATCTTTTCGGCGCTGATTCGTTTGCTACTACTTCGGCTGCATGTTCGTTTTTCCGGCTGTAGTTGACAATGACAATGACATGTTGTGGCGTTCTGTAGTTGCAATTGCTAACTTGTCAGTTGGAGCCTTCGTTAGCTAGGATGCCAGCCCCCTATGTTTCAAGGGGTTTCGTCCGTCCACCTATAGGCTATTGCGTACGTGGGGTCCGAGTGCACGAAACGGTCGTGTGTGGGGTCTATTAACTGTCCCAGTGCCATCATCCATGGCCATAGATCGGACTGGGGATGCTTATTTCGACGTTTGGGGATGTCTTCCTCGAACTTGCACGCTGGATCCAATGGCTCGCTGATGGACGTGGCTTATCGATTACCCCTCCATGGCAGAAATCCGGAATTTCGTCGCGTTGTCGTCCATAAGCAGAGTTGGGATCTCACCTTCGGAACGTCCCGGAATACGGAGGAATACGGTTGGGAATTGGTTTGGGGAATTGAGGCAGACGGCGTCAAGTCGGCGTAACGTTCAGCGTCCAAGGACTGACCCAGCGAGTCAAACGTAGTATGACAGGTTTATTTTTTGAACAGTATCCGCTGTACATCGTCGTGCCATCAAGGCCAACGTATCAATCATGCTTCCAAGTTCCGAGTTCACCTCGGCCCATCTGGGTTTTTTGACCTATCCGCCTATGCCCGCCATTAATATGCTCCACTGGGTCAATTATTTACGGGGGTTCCAGGGTAACAAGCGCTTGTTGCATTTGGAACGAACAATTTTAGGATTCTTCATAAAAGCTGCCTGTTGGACTCTCGTGCATGTCTCGTCCCCCTTCAAAAGTCATGTCGCGCTTCATAGCTAACTTGGTTCCCAAGAGGGAGAAGAGCACGTCGGCTTCGGGTGTCTTCGCCGCGATCAAGAGTCTCACTTGGGTTCAGTGGGCCCAGTTCCTCTCTGGGTGAGAAATCTCGCGCTTATGGTCATCTTGCTGTTGTTTATCGGAGCTAATCCTTGCGTGGTGTTAGGTGGCTTGCGTGGACTTGTGATGCATTCGATTTCTTTAGCGTGGCACTCAGTCTGCAAATGCTCTCCGAGCAGTTTGACAAGCCGACGGCATCGATAGTACGTTCACCCTAGGTGACCTTGTACTCGACTCACCATCTACTCAGACGACTGCTATCACTCTGACGCTTCTGTTTAGATCGGTCGGTGCGGTAAGCTTGCGAGACATCGTATGATGGTTTTCATCACTGACATCAATCCAGATCACCTTTGGTATCTTGTCGGACCGTTTTGGGCGCAGATGGCCACTTACCGTCAATCTACTCTTTTGTTGCTCCTTTTCTCTCGCGACCAGTTTCGTGCAAACGTTCAACCAATTTTTGGCTATCCGATCGCTTTTTGGTGTCGCAATGGGTGGCATTTGGGGTCTTGCAGCCTCTACATCTCTCGAAAACCTTCCCGTTGAGCTTCGTGGTCTTGGGAGTGGCATCGTCCAGCAAGGTTATGCCCTCGGTTATCTCCTCGCTGCCGTGGTCAACCTCACGGTCGTCCCGCACACTTCGTACAAGTGGCGTGCTATGTTTTGGACCGGTTCCTCCTTGCTCTTCAGTGCCGCCGTCCTGCGTGCCCTCCTTCCTGAATCTGCGGTGTTCTTGCGTGCAAAGGCCATGGAGAGAGAAAAAGGCACGGATACTTCGCAGAAGACCAAGATCTTCCTGAAGGAGACGAAGGAAATGCTCAAGCATCATTGGTTGCTGTGCATATATGCCATCCTGCTCATGGCTGGTGCGCTATTTGACCTAAGCCTTTCTACTTGTTGTGCATTGTCTTATCCGGCGTGTTCGCTTTCTTATCATAGGATTCAACTTCTTGTCCCATGGTTCTCAGGTGAGCAACATAACAGGGCTTGGGGGACCATGGGTCGTTGTTGATTGGAGTCCACCGCGTATTCACTTTGTAGGATCTGTATCCCACCTATCTGGAAAGCGCAAAAGGTTTCTCTTCACACAGCGCGACTATCGCCACTATCATTGGAAACTGTGTATGTCCCGCTTGTTTTAACACTATTGCGTGAGGCGACCGACCTCATTTCCATCTGTAGGGCGCGATTGCGTGAGTTTCTGAGGCCGCACGCGGTCCGACAAGGTTTAACTAATCGTATCCTCTTGCAAATTCAAAGGGGTGGTGTCATTGCTGGCAATACGAGTCAATACTTGGGACGCCGACTGACTATAATGTGCGTCCCATGCATGCTGGCTAAATCGCTCTCGATCGCTTGCTGATCTTCCACTTTTTTTGTAGCGTCTTTATATTGCTTGTCGGTGGTAGGTACCAATTAAACGCTCGCCTCTACTGTCACTCAGTCACGACCTGAATCGATAGCATTCATCCCGCTCTGGATTCTTCCTAATTCCTTCTCGGCCCTCGCTGCTGGTGCGTTTTGTGTGCAGTTTGGAGTCCAAGGGGCATGGGGCGTTGTATGTATTGTCTTCACCCCATAACTGTGTTCGTGCTCATACTGAGGCCCAGATTCCTATCCAATTGGCGGAAATGTCGCCTCCGGCGTTTAGGGCGACATTCCCCGGTGTCGCCTACCAGCTTGGGAACGTACGTCCTGTCTTGAAAGGCTCTCGCAGCCATAATACATGTGAATGATGACGATGCGTTTCACTATGGACTTAAAGATGATCTCCGCCGCTTCCGCCCAAATCGAAGCGAGTGCGCATCCCATCGCTTCTCGTTCTTTATTTTCGTCTGACAGAATTATTGCTCGCAGCCGGCGGAAAGAACTTTGAGACACAAGTGATGATAAACGGCAAGTTACAAACCGTTCCGGGATATGCCATGGTGCAAGGCATCTTTATCGGGGTCGTTGCTGCCTTTGTGATCCTCATCACTATCGTGGGACCCGAGTATGTACTATTACCCTTTGGTTTTGAACTGCGGTTGTTGATCGGTCGTTTGTGATGCCCACTTCACTTAGGAATCACGCTTCGCGCTTTGAACAGCACAAGACGGCGTTTGAAGAGGGTGGGGGACGTGGCCATGCTGTCACGGGGGATGAAGACGAAAAGAGCAAGGGTTCGGTCAATGATATGGACCAAGAGTCCTCAAAGGTATGACGAAGCACAGGCCGCAGGAACGACGATCACAGCACAAATGGAGAACCCCGCGAACGACCATAATACTTTCCTCCTATGTAAAACCAAATTACGGATAGAGATACGCTGATCTTGTAAGTTTTGACAGTGGATGAGATGGATGATATGTTGAATACACCACGCATCTAACATCTTATCCATCTCATGCGTTGCCAGTGCTTGAGCACCAACCACGTTTGGGCCTCGGGAGTTGATACCGACGTCGACTCCCCCCGAAAAATGCATCGACTTGATTTGTCTTTCTGTATGATCAAAAGTCGGGAAGAGGACTCGGACGAATCGTCTTCGACTCTGAACAGGTACGTACATAGCTGGGATGATCTCGTGACCTTTTTCAGAGATGATCCATCAGGCTTGGGCTTCCACGAACTTGTGTCAGTGCGGAGACGTCGACGCGATCAGTGCAATCCACTGGTGGATAGCGTCCATGGTCGTCACTTGAAAGGCTATCTTGGTACGCCGCGGCTACTACCGTGCCAATGGTGACACTGCCAGTAGAAACGGCGGTACCACACGACTCTGCTTTTCGCCATGGACGACCATCATCATGCATTTAGCACGCCCATCGTTTCTACACGTTTCATACGATCAGAAATCTGATCTCACAAAATAACGGTGGGGTTGTCGTGCGTTGGACGGAGCACAAAAGACAATCAAAATCATCAGTCAGTTACAGATTCAAACACGGCCCGGGCTCGTACGACACTATCGACACTATCGACGGACTGACACGACACAATACACTCTTCTTTGCGCTCAGCGGCTTAGGAACTTTGGCTACAAATACTCCGAGGCTTCCTCGTTAACGTTAATGTGCCAATTGTTGCCGACAGGCCAGTCCTGAAACGAACGTCATTAAAGTTGACGCTTCAATTTGTAACAAAGACGTACAGCAGCGCTAGAGATCGACGTTGGATTCACCATGGCTTGCTCGTTGAGAATTTCAGAGGCTCCAGTCTGCCAAGTGCAGAGGGCACCCTCCCAGAACTGCGATGGGGTATTACATCAGAGTGACGCTTCGATTGTAAATGGTGACGCACAATACCGTCAGAGACCGAGATTGGATTCTCTGTGGCTTGCTCGTTGAGCATTTCAGAGGCTCCGTATTTCCAGAGGCAGTTGGTATCTTGCCAGTACTGCGATGGGTGTCGTCAGAGTGAAGATCCTAGAATGACAAAGACTCGGACGTACAATAGACATTGTATGTGGATATAGCGAGTTAGACAGTGAAGTTGTTCGAGGGGCTGCTGGTTTCCTACTGATTTGGAGGCCTGTATTTATACATGCTCCTGGATCAAACAACCCACCACACGTTGTGCCGGTCAGGCATTCTTTGAACTTGACCGGCTTTGTGTTGCCCGCCGACCTATCAGATCAATTAGTCATTGGAAAACGTTTCCTTTCTGAAACAGGCATTGCTTTCGTACCTCCGCCGTGCATTCAGTACGCCTTTTCGTTACATTTTCAGGGTTTCCTCGGAGAACTTGCCTAAAACGACCTCTTCGGATTCCTTGTTTCGGGGTGCTACATACTACAATCAAACCTTCTGAGAAAAGAACAAAGAACGCACCGCACGGTTCGAGGAATGCTGAGCAAATGTGGGGTAAAACTTGATGGAACTAGCGTGGATGACGGATGAGATGACGACACACATACACCACTTTAGCGGGGATCTCTCACATTGACACATCGTGGTTTCAATTGTAGGCGACGCATGTAGAACTTAAGGTATGTGTGGCGTCGCTGGAATGCTACTATTCGGTTCCGCTAAATGAGATTAGTCCGGAGCTAATCCCCCGGAGAAGATAGTATGATAGGCTGCCGTACGCAATCTCTTTTGAGGGGTCTGCAAAATTGACTGATCAAATGTGGGGTAGAAACAACGAGTTGATGTTGAAGGATAAGATGACGACATACATTCAATTGTTGCACCAAAGCTACTGTATAATGTCGTCACAGGGATAAGTTATTCGGCTCTCTGATGGATCCGAGAAACAGAGGTCTAGGTGCGGAGATTAACTGATAAAACTTTCTCATACGCTCGGTTGATGCAACAGGTGCCAGTGGAGTGACTCGGTTTCAATCAAGTCATTCATTGGTTGGGTTTGGGATGCGGCCCAAGAAGCTTTGTAACTCCCGACCGATCCGACGGGAGTGCAGTGCTATTCGATCTCGTACTCAGCTTTCAAATCGTCACCCAAAAGTTTCTGCTGGGAAATGCATTGGTCATATGCAGAGCCATGTTCCGATCCAAGCGAAACAGTGCGAAAAAAAAACGACAGACTAATCCATAAACACGGACGGCTTCGGTAGGTTGACGTGAAAACGTATATTTCAACGAAATGCGTGTGCGACGGCCCTGAAAATGTATCTGTAATCGCTGATTTGAAGAAGTACGCGCTAGACAGGAATAGAGCTATTAGTTCGACGGTACCCTGAACTACGCGGCAGGGTCGACCAAGAGGATGAGAATGGGCAGAGGACCGACACACCTTTCTGGTAACAGACAGGCATCTAGAGAGGTAGCATGAGGAGTATTTTATGCCGTCCCGTCAAACACGCCATTATTATCATAGGATTGGGAAGGCCTTACCATTTGCCCGGAGGTCCCTAGAGTCAGTGAAGCATTTCCGGTCATTCGCCGCATCACTAGGGTATATGACGGGGTAGGGGTTACATCGCGGGGCTTTTGCCTACGGGTTTGGTGGGTACGGCTATGGTGCAAAAGATTGGTATGCACCAAGCGTCGCACAGCATGCGATGTAAATGGTGGGTGAAGACTGGAAGTGCAGCTCGAATGTCGGGTTAGGAGTGATGGAGTGGTGGTTCTGTGTACGGAGGAGGGAGCGGTTAGAGCATCTATGGCGGAGGGTGCATCATGATGTATGCCTTCAAGTTGCAGTTGCGTGGCATGGCACCGATGGGTACGATGAGTATGCCCAACATCATGCGGGATGTTCATGCTACCCACCTAATGGGGAAGCAGCTTCGTGGCCTTCCCGAGCCCCAGTGCCTCTGTCTATGGTGGCATGAGTAGCTTGGAGAGTGAATATGAGGTGTCGGAGGAAGTTGGGCCAAACGTAGTGCCTATGGGGACTCGTTTGTGCCCTCTTCCTCTCCGAGTTCGAACTACGTGGGGAATGGTCACGTTCACAATATTTAGTGATGCGAGAGCGTCAATGCCTTGCTCTTGGACAGGCATTACCCTCCATTGACATCGTCAGAGGCTCAGAGCAGTCGACACGAATGTTTCTCGTCAGCGGATGCTGGCAAAGATTTACTGACCCACGCAAGCGGAGTGAAGTCGGGCGTGGTGGTGTTGATATCGATTAGCTCGTCGCTGTTGCGACTGTCGAAGACGCGGATCGGCGGGCCACGAAAACTGGCAGTGGCGACATGGTCGCCATTTGGAGAGAGCTTAATAGTGACCAAACTGTCATGCTCAGGGAGTGGGCCGTTGAACGAGTCGCTGCCCCGTTGTTATCATCCCCTTCAACGGTCCCGGCAGCAAACCTGGTTGAATCTGGGGAGACGTCCACTGCCCACACCGTGTTTCTGCCGTCCACGTCGATGACATTTTCATACATCTCTCCGTCCCACACGCTTGCCCCCTCCTCAATCCCACACGCTATCCACTTGCCATCTCTCGATACACAAATGGCGTGCACGCGCTTTCCCGTTTGCATTGTGAACTCTTGTTGACCGTTTAATTATTGATAGTCGCCATCGTCGAATCCCATCCTTGCCCCCGCCCAAAACATGCTTTCTGTCAGGGTGGAACGCAACTGCATATATACTATACTTCGTCAGAGTGACCGGTGTCAAGCACTATTGTTTGGTCTTACTAAACGGTTAGCGTCTTTCAAATCATGCCTCGGCGCTGCTACCCACCAGTGTTCGTTGACGACATTCTCACTAGTGGTACACAATCCTCGACTTTGAAGACTGGAAGAAGTTCCAGCGTGTCTCGGTATACATGCGGTAGGCAAATTTACTCCATAAACACGTTTCCTTATTGTCAATATGGTCTGTTCGCACACTGCCTCGTATCTTTGGCGCTTATTCTGACTCGGATCGTAGTAATGTGACCTTCGTTGCGACTGTAAGCAGGCAACATCGGCGAAACCTTCCGAAGACGTCTGTGATTGGTTGTCGTGTCTACGCCGCGGGAACCTATTCACGACGAGTTTACGATCCGCATTGGCACGACTCGCGATATACTGTACCGCGCAGAAAGACAGAAAATATGGCACGTGGAATCCATTCTACATCCTCTAAGTGGTTTCATCCTGCACCTCGTCAACATGTCCACCGAAGAGTTGAATACGCTTCATAGACTCGGTTTCCGCTGTCCTAGGGAACAAATGGTATCTTCTAACTTCTCTTCCAGATACTCATCCGTTGTCCCATCGGGCTTGATGCTGTAGAAAAGTCTGGGCCTCTCTTTCAACACCGGGTCGCCGACCGTTGTTGTCCCAAAACACGAGTCTCCGTTTACTCCAGGGATTGTCTACTGGCACGCCGGTGGCTACATGGAATCTTCCTCTATCGCGGGGAATTCCTCTTCCCGACCAGCCCCACAATGGCATGTATCGCACCGGTTTCGCAACAATGTACAGGATAACGAGTGAGGGAATACTCACTGTGGATCGTGCGTTCGAGATGCACGACATTCTCGTGTCCAGCTCGTCGCTCAAAATATCTGTTCGTCATGTTGTCGTTGTGTGCCATCACGCATCTGTGTTTGCCATGTCTGACGAGTTGGCGAAATATTTACTTGGGCCGAATCACTCGGGGAGACACTCCAGGGACCCACGCTGTGAAGAGACGCATGGAAAGTCGTCGAGTTGTCGGATTATCTGGGCGCGAGCTAAACGCCGACGACATGGACTTGCAGATTTCCACCGACGACGGGCCGTGGTTTTAGAGTTGTTTAGCAGGCGATCGTCTTCAGGGCGGCCATGGTACAGCGTTTGTGGTCGCGCTCATATCCATCGAATACAGACTCACTTCAGCATATGGGTTCTGAGCAATTTTTATTTTTATTTCTACCACTCTCCCCCGAGGGTATGGAATGCTTTCTTGCCCTAGGTTGTCGCGTCAGATTTCCAAGTATGCAGGTCCCCTCCTGACTGAGAAGCACCAAACCCAGTTGGTGCGTCGACGCGTCGCGCGTGTGGCGGCGTCAGCTTCGTGTGATACCCTACCCCTTCCACCGTAATTCGTGTCTGGACATTTGTCATTGACTCGTACCCCGCGTGGTCGCGAGTTATATCATCATGCAACGCAGTGGCGACTTGAAAGGCGATCAGGGTACGCTACTACGGTGCGTTGTTCTCCGTCCTAGGCTAACCCAGTCGCGGTTCTCCAATCCTGCGAGCACGATCGTGCCATATCCATGTACGAGTGTGCCTTTGGAAAAAGAAAAGGATAATGCACGATCACCAGCCTTGTTTGAAAGCGTTGGTACCACACGACTCTGCTTTTGGCCATGGATGACCATGTATCTTGTACGCCTGTCGTCTTTGTACATTTCATACGATTAGTTTTCAGATTTCCCTGGATCACCATTGTCGTGTGTTGGGCAGAGCTCAAGGATAATCAAATCACCAGCAGTTACAGATTCAACACGGCTACGACGATATGGACAGTCATGACACAATACACGCTTGTTTGCGCTCAGCGGCTTAGGAACTTAGCTACAAGTACTCCTGTCCCTCGTTGGCAATCGCAAAGGCATCATACTTCCACATGAGGTCGGAAGGCCATTCCTGAAATAGATGTCATTAATGTGACGCTCCGACTGTAACAGAGACGCACAGGACAGTCAGAGACCGACATTGGATTCTCCATAGCTTGCTCGTTGAGAATTTCAGAGGCTCCATTCTGCCAATCGGCGCAGACAGGCCATTCCTGAAACGGATGTCATTAGAGTTGACGCTTCAACTCGTAACAATGACGCACAGGAGCGCCAGAGACCGAGATCGGATTCTCCATGGCTTGCTCGTTGAGCATTGCAGAGGCTCCATATTTCCAGATGCAGTCGGTGTCTTGCCAGTACTGCGATGGGTGTCGTCAGAGTGAAGATCCTAGAATGACAAAGACTCGAACGTACAATAGACATTGTATGTAGATATAGCGAGATAGACAGTGAAGTTATTCGATGGGGCTGTTGGATTAGCACCAACTTGGAGGCCTGTATTTATACCTGCTCCTGTATCAAACAACCCACCACATGTTGTGCCGGTCAGGCATTATTTGAACTTGACCGGCTTTGTGTTGAGCGACCTATCAGATCAATTAGTCATTGGAAAACGTTTCTTTTCTGAAACAGGCATTGATTTCGTACCTTCGCCGTGTATTCAGTCTAAGTACACCTTTTCGTTACATTTTCAGGGTTTCCTCGGAGAACTTGCCTAAAACGACCTCTTCGGCTTCCTTGTTTCGGGGTGCTACATACTACAATCAAGCCTTCTGAGAAAAGAACAAAGAACGCACCGCACGGTTCGAGGAATGCTGAGCAAATGTGGGGTAAAACATGATGGAACTAGCGTGGATGACGGATGAGATGACGACACACATACACCAAAGCTATATCAAAAAGAGACGACTTTAGCGGGGATCTCTCACGTTGACACAGCATGGTTTCAATTGTAGGCGACGCATTTAGAAGGATTCCAGGCATGTGGGGCGTCGCTGGAATGTTACTATTCGGTTCCGCTAAACGAGATTAGTCCGGAGCTAACCCCCCCGGAGAAGAAGATATGATAGGCTGCCGTACGCAATCTCTTTTGAGGGGTCTGTAAAATAGACTGATCAAATGTGGGGTAGCGTAGAAACAACGAGTTGATGTGAAGGATTAGATGCCGACATACATTCAATTGTTGCACCAAAGTTACCGTACAATGTCGTCACAGGCGTCGAGGATGCTGCTCGGCTCTCTGATGGATCCGAGAAACAGAGGTCTAGGTGCGGAAATTAACTGATAAAACATTCTTATGCATACAGTCCACAGGACTCGGTTTATGGCGGGTGCAGTGGAGTGATGCAGCGGCTTTTAACAAGCCATTCATTAGTCGGGTAGTTGGGTTTGGGATGCGACCCAAGAAGCTCAATAACTTCCGTCCGAGTCCGACCCGACTCAGAGGATGTGCTGTGATTTTCTCGTACTCAGCTTCCAAACCATCACCCTAACGTTTCTGCGGGGAAATGCACGGTGTATATTTGGCCATATACAGAGTCATGTTCCGATCCATGCGAAAAAAGACGCCAGACTAAACACGAACGGCTTCGGTAGGTTGACGTGAAAACGTGTATCTTTCAACGAAACGCGTGTGCGACGGCCCTGAAATGTATCTGTGATCGCTGATGAAAAAGTACGCGCTGGACAGGAATAGCGCTATTAGTTCGACGGTATCCCTGAACCACTCGCACAGGGTCCGCTGAGAGGATGTGAGAACACACCTTTCTGGTCATGGCGACGGGAGATACAACGGACAGCCTATCCAGATACAATACAACAAGGTTCAAATGCCTTCAAGGTACTCCCTCGCTCTGCATCTGTACCTTGAGCAACAGGGATTCGGAGGTCTTCCGAGGAGCCATGAGGGGTATTATGTGCCATCAACACGCCATTGTCATAAGTTGGGCAAAGACTTACTTACTAATTACCCGGAGGTCCTTGGAGCCGGTAAAGCATCTCCGGTCATTGTGTATCTCTAGGGTGCATCACGGCCCACGGGTAGGGGTTATATCGCGCGACTTTTTCCTAGGGGTTTGACGGGTATGGGTACGCTGCATAAACTTGAAGTTGCACCCGCACCAAGACCGAGCGCTACAGGGCATGCGATCATTGCGATGTAAACGGCGGGTGAAGACTAGCGCAGCTCGAATGTCGGGTTTGAGTGGTGAACCTGTGTACAGAAGAGGTGGGAACATCTAGTACGGCGGAGGGACTCCGACGGGGGCGTGTATGGTGCTTTGGTTGGCACGGTCCCGATGATGGGCACCGTGACGATGAGTATGCCCACTGGCAGCATCGGGATGCTCGTGCCGCCCACTCAATGGGGAAGAAGGTTCCGTGGCCACTGCTTGTGTCGCGCTCGGACGACAACGGACGGGCATTAGTACGCCTCCATTCACATCGTCAGGGCAGTCGACAAGAACGTCCGGGAAACCCCAGCACGGCCCTGCGGAACAAGTACACTCGATGATTTACTACCAAATCCAACTTCAGTCTTCACCAGAGTGGCGATCAGAGCCAGGGGATTCATAATGACGCTGTGAGATACACGAACTCAAATAAATGCATGGTCAAATGTCCACATCATCAATAAAACATGGTAGAGCCAGTATCTAGTACATGTATCGCATCAAATCGGGTCAATGAGTCCCATCATGTGAACCTGAGCGAGAACACAACAACCATGCGGGAAAAGTGAATGCGAGAGTAGCATAGCCTGATTGTTCCTGACGTTGATCAACCTGTAAGTCGAACAATGTAGGTGAAAGAAAAGGAACACGCACCGTTAGATGGACCCCCGTGGGCGGGGGTTGGGACGGATTAGTTGCTTGTTGCGTCTAATGGGACGTGAACTGACGTGACGAAGTCCATTATCATCAAAAAGAGACGCACTGAGTCTGCTTCCCTCGCATCCGCAGCACCTTGTCCACTACGAGAAGTGCCTTCATTCCGATGTGTGGGAGTAGTGGTCTTGCCCCGTGATTTACTCTGAAACGTGTTATAAATCGCTGCACACAAGCTCGAGGAACAACGAACCCTTGGCTGTTTAGTAATTTTGCTCATTGCCGGCTAAGATATGGATATGTTCGACACACCGCATTTGATCGTCCATGAAGGAAAATCCACTCACAACCATTGTGGAAGGTCCCTCTTGCCTGTCATCCACTCTCGCTGGGGAGTGGGAAGGAGTTTGACGAATGGCAGGCTCGCACGCCTTTCCGGAAAGTCGATCTGGCTTGTGCAAGGCCATGCCCTTGTTACCCTTTCTCTGTAGCCACCTTCTGAATATTGAACGACCCGAGGGTGACTCGGCAAGGTCGAGATTTCCTTCTGGACGTGCATCTGAAGTGGAGAGCACTGGTAGGGCATCCGATTGTACATGGGATTGGCCCAGTGGCGGTGCCTCGTCCTCATGGGGATCAGAAGAAGGGGCCGGGGATGGCGCCTCCGAGAGCGTCAACACGGAAGTAAGAGAAGAATTACCGACCTCTTCATAGTCGAACTCATGTACTAGTGTGCCCGATGGCGCCTCGGCCTATGCCATCGTGAGAACCCGCTGCGAACGGAAAACGAACGAGTTGATACCTCGAGGAAATCATCGCAGTCTTCCTTGTGTCCCTCGGACTCGACCGGACTAGATTTCACATAGTCTTCCTGTTGTGCATATGCAATGGAGTCAGCGCAGCTCCTTGGGTGACCGAATGACAATATTCTACCGGAGTAGTTACGTACTTTGGTGTCAGGGCTGCCCGATGTTGAAGGCCGCTGGTATGGTTGTATTTCCTCACGAGTGGATACCTACATAGTTTGTCATTGTGGCAGACAGAATGGCAACATGCCAGGACTATAAAGGCACAATACTTACACGTGAAGGACTGTACAAGTCTGGAAGCAGACTGCCAAGATGACGAACCACAAATTTTCCGTCATCTCGTCCAGTCGCGAGATAGCCACCATCCTGGGAGATGGCGATTGACCGTAAGTGTTCGCTGTCCTCGATGATAGGGCCAGTCCGTGACAGTGTCGAAGCGTCCAGGAACGAGATGGAACGGTCTACGAAAGTAGCGATAAACTTGCCATCAGCGGGTAGAAGGAGAGAGTGGACAGAGTAGCGGTTATTGGGAATATCCAGTTCGGCGAGCTGGGACCCAGTAGACACATCAAAAGACCTGATTTTCTCGTCTTCGGATGTAGCAAAGATTTGTTGACCATTGCTTGACCATGCAAGCGGAGTGATTCCAGCGAGATTGGGTGTGGTGGTGTTGATATTGATTAGCTGGTCGCCGTTGCGACTGTTGAAGATGTAGATTGAGCCACCGAAGCATGCGGTGGCGACGTGCTCGCCGTTTGGAGAGAACTTGACTCCAGTGACAGAACCGTCATGCCGGAGTGGGCCAACGAGTCGCTTCCCCGTTATGCTCCAAATCCTCGCCTTGTTGTCTGCCCCTCCAGTCCCAGTGGCAAACCTGGCTGAATCTGGAGAAAAGTCCGCTGCCTACACCCTGTTTCTGCCCTCCACGTCAATGACCTTTTCATGCAACTCTCCATCCCACACACTTGCCCCCTCCTCAGTCCCACACACTATCCACTTACCATCTCTTGACACAGAAATGGCGTGCACGCCTTTTCCCGTTTGCATTGCGACCTCCTGTTGACTGTTTGATAGTCGCCATTGTCGAATCCCATTGCCACTCCAGCCCAAAAGGTGCCTTCCATCAGGGTAGAACACGACTGCGTATACATTGTCAAAACGACCGGTGTCAAGTACTATTGTTTGGTCTTAATAAATGGGTTAGCATTTTCAATCATAGCTCAGCGTTGCTACCCACCGGTGTTCGTTGACGACATTCTCACCAATGGTACACAATCCTCGGCGTTGAAGTGTGGAAGAAGCTCCAGCGTGTCTCGGTATACTTGTGGTATGCAAATTTACTCCATAAACATGTTTCCTTATTGTCAATAATATTGGTCTGTTCGCACACTGCCTCGTCTCTTTGGCGCTCATTCTTACTCGGATCCTAGCTATGTGACCTCCGACCACCAGGTAAGCAGTCAATATCGGCGAAACCTTCCGAAAGACATCTATGCTTGGTTGTCGTATCTACACTTGGGGAACCTATTCACAGCGATATTATGATCCGCATTGGCCTAACTCGCGATATACTGTACCGCATAGAAAGGCAGAAAATATGAATATGGCACGTGGAATCCATTCTACAGTACATCCTCTAAGTGATTTCATCCTGCACCTCGTCAACATGTCCACTGAAAAGTCCAAGACGCTTTATATACTCGGTTTCCGTTGTCCCCTACTTCGCCTTGAATTTGCCGCTGTCCTGGGGGAACTAACAATTTCTTCTAGTGTTTCTTCCGGGTACTCATCGGTTATCACATCGGACTTGATGCCATAAAACGTTCTGGGCCACTTTTTCAATGCCGGGTTGTCGATCGTTGTTCTTCCAACATACGAACCTCCGCTCGGTCCAGGGTAATGTCTGCTGGCACCCCAGTGGTCACACGGAGCTCTCCCTGTATCACGGGGACCTTCTCTTCCTGATCAACTGCCACAATGGCACGGTATCGGACTGGTTTCGCAACAATGTACAGTGCAACCAGTGGGGAAATTCTCACTCTGGATCGTGCGTTCGAGAAAGATGACATTATCTTGCCCAGCTCGACACGCGAAAGATCAATTCATCCTGCTCTCGTTTTGTTGTTACCATCTGTGTATCCCACGTCCGACGGGTTAGCGAAATATGTATTGGAGCTCACT
>JBBPRH010000361.1:0-23757 GCA_038092915.1 Boletus pseudopeckii
CCCAGTGCGTCTTTTTCTGGTGGTGGTAGACGATATTGCAGCTTACGTCCTCTTAGGCGCAACAAGCAAACAATCCGTCTCGTCCCTCGGCCGGGAGGATCCATGTTACGGTGCGCGTACTTTCGTTCAGCTTACATTCTTAGACTCACAGTGGGTCAGGATCAACGAGAATTAGGTGACAGTACCATTTCCATCAGGCTACCCTCATGGATGTTGTGTCGTGGGTCAGCCACCGAAGATGGGACCCATGGATCTAGGTGATTTGATGTAGTAAGTTGTGTAGATGCTTATGCAGACGTCGATCGTACGATTCTTTGGGTTAGTGTCAACTCGCAGCATTAGTGTGAGTCCTGATGAGCCCTTCCATGATCGAGCTTGCTAGTCATTGAGGAGATCGTGATACGCATGCAAAGGTTGGGGTTGGTGGAGCATGTCTCGTCGATGCATGTCAACAGGGTGTGCTTTATGATGATGCGTTTTCCCTGCTTCGATGTTTTTCTTGCTCACCACGGATCCAAGTACTACTCTTAGTGCGAGTCCCAAAGACGGGCCGAGATGATCGAGTACGCTGATGCGGTTACTCCGAGGACACTATCCACACCGATGACTACCTCCTCACAATTGTCACCTCTCTGGTGACGCTACCGGTGACAAGGAGCCTGCACATTCAGAATATATTCTACACTGATCACCACACACAACATTCCGGGAATAGCATGTTCAGATTACCAGGTCGAACTACCTGATCGACTACTATGCTGGAGTGTATGCAACACTCGTCGCGACACGCTACACGACTTAAATGACCTACTTTGAATAACAAGGGGGAATTCCCAGATTCCTTCGTTTGGGGTGACTATCGCGAAACACGCAGCCAAGCGCTTGCGTCACAAGCTCTTGATCGTTGCCCTAGCTTTCCGACGGGAGACCTGGCCATTGCGATATGCTCGACAACGGTCGAGTGAATCCTCAGGGAGTCGAGGTGAAGTTGAATGAACACGAAGCTCAAGAAGAGATCGTCATTATACAGTGCCTCCCTCCACCGTTCCAAACGTGCTTGAACATTTGATCAGGCTTGACAGATGCGACATTTCTTCTGCGAGTACGATTTTCGCGTTTGTGTGGTCTTTACCCGCATGCCGTTCAAGGAACTCGTACTCGGACGACGATCGCGTGCTCAGTGGAGGCGCATTTGTAGTCCTGATACAATAGCTGTTGGAGCGACAGTCCACTGAATGGGTGGCCGATGCGGGCAACCTGATCATAGATTATCATGACGTGACGAAGCAGCGATTGGCAGCCTGTAGCCATGCATCTGTATGGATACGAGCATTGCAACCGCGACTTCTTCCAATCTAACCGATGGCATTTCTGAGAAATCGGGCGAAGACATGTGTGTGTATGCCCAAGTACTGGAGTCTTGCAGCCGAGACACGACGAGCACTCAGGTTCACAAGCACCAGGGAAGACTACCCCTTAACAACGAGAAAATGTTGCACCAATGTTGACTGCTTGCCTGGTCCAGCCAACGTCATGAGGGGAGAAAGCGTACTGGTTACACGTCGCGTAAAATGTCTGCCAACTCAGGCCAGCCTTCGAGGTCTGCATAAAAGGTGTTGAGGCATTGGAGGGTTTGTACATCGGGTTGTCGAGTTTGCTCGTGCATCGGAATACCGAGGTATGGCGCTTCCGAATTGTCTGGGAGAGTAAAAAGTACGAGCACACCGTACACGACATGCATTCGATTACACTGGCCCACATACCGCGTTGGTAGGATCGGCCATCAAAAGCTCAGTACAGTACTTGAGGTCGGACCTCCACGTGGATCCCTGTGATACGGTCTACCCGTAGCGAGCCAGGGAATTTGTCGTTGGGCATTGCTGGCATCAACGAGGGATGTCTGTAAGCACAACCATTCCAGCCCCGGAGAAACGCTTCGACGTTAATAGCAGCTTGAATAGGCGTGCATATTCATCGAATATTCATCCCCCATCTTGTAGAGAATTTTCTTCTGGAGTGTCCCGGAACGCACGCGTGTTTTGTGTGCGGTATGTGGCGGGTTCAAGGTTGGTCCAATGCGGATTGTGCGCTTGTTCATGAATGGAAGATGGAAGCTGAGACCCGAGAGACGACGAGTACTGAGGCTCGCAAGTCCCAGGATAACAAAATAGCTGGGATCAGATCTTGAGTACTACCGAAGACAGGACTCGGAGGCGCTGGGTGACTAAACAGACCCAATTGAACAAAAAAGCGCGTCACGAGTAAACTGAAACACCTTGTTCTCTCCCACTTCGTACCCTGCGACTCGGACTCCGTACCATCGGTGAGGATGTCGTCCCAAAATACCCGTGTCAATGGGGAGAGACTCGTTGGCCCGCTCCCACATGACGATTATGCCATTTCTCCCCGAATGGTAGCCACTCCAAGTTGCTGGGGGAATACCATCTGTGTCTTTGACAATCTTGATGGTGATGAGCTTATCATCATCAAGACTGTTATACTCTCAGAGATCCCAATCACCCTCCTTTTGAAGTCTCCGCTGGGTCCCAGTTCGCTGACATTCTGTCTCTCATGTTGACACACTACTATGTTAGACATCTACTCGTGAGGGACGACAACCAGGCGGGACCCGCGTGATGGCAATCTCATCGATTAGTATCCGTTCGTTCTTTTCGCCGTCAAACCGAGTTCTCACGATCGCATAGATCGAGGTGCCGTCCCCCTCAGTTCAACTATGATCGTTATCATTATATTCTCCTCTTACTTCCGTGTTCACGCTGTTGCAGCCACCACCCCCGCTATCGACGAGGATCAGGAAGAATAACAAGGACTCGGCATTGAATGAACCCGATGGAGTGGTCAGAAAGTCGCATCGCCAACAAGTCAGCCAACAGGACGCATGTCACTACTTGGGGAGCAGACCTCTGTACCACCATTACAGTATCTCCAATACTCCCGTATGAATGTCCTTGGAGGTAGGGATCTTGCGTACCTGCACGATGATCTCGTGCTCCGCGGCAACTCTCTTGAATTCTTGATGCCCTTTCCGTTCGAGCAGCAGTGCACTAAAGGGCTGTCGGAGGCGCACGAGCAGCCTCAATGCTCGAATATGGCTATCCAATGGGGCTGAAGGCACAGCGCTCGTTTGAGGCGCAGAAGTGACCCCATCAACATCTGCATCAGAGTCCGAGTCCATGTCCATGTCATCTCCCAATGTACTGAGTGGGTAGGTTTGGTCCAGGATATCGCGAATCCAAGGATGCACGAGTAATAGCCTGCGCGGTTCCATCAGCGGGAGCCAGTCCTTGGTCTTGAATTCCACATCACCAAGCGCTGATATCCTCGCGCGGTACGTGACGTGCTCGACGCGGCCAGCCGATGGCTGACAATCGAGTCTTTTGACAAAGAAAACGATGCAAGGGAGATGCAGACGACGATTGGCGAAACGGGCTGGTGGCAGACGGGCGACGCGATCATAGATGATCATCGCTTCCTGCTGTGCCAACGCACCCCGTATTTCCATGATGCGAGTTTCCATTTCGTCATCTGCAATTGGGAGTGAAGCGTATAACATCTGGCTATAGACAGCGAGAGTGGCGGGGAGACAGCTGTTGTACGTCGATGACTTGCCGGTCCACGCCAAGACGGTCACTTCACCTGAACGAGCAACGGTCTCCTCCAAAAGATGTCCGAGCGCAGCCTCCCCTTCACCGTAGTTGGGTCGGATGTCGCTTTTGAATATGCCAATCAAGGAATACGCAACGTCTTCCTCCACCGTCGCGTTACGCGTCGAAGCTAACCGAAGTTTCTCCCGGACCCCGAGTTCGCTTGGATGAAAAGCAACAATAGTCTGTGGAGCGACCCGGATGGCGTCCGCGAGCTCCTGCATGATGACGGGAGAGTCCTTGTGGTTCGCACGGGTATCGTTAAGGTATGGCTTCCATGCACGATCGTAGAAACGAACGACTTTAGGCGAGAGGAGTTCTTGGAGGGTCCAAGCGCGCGTCATCCATACACTTTTCGTGAGCGCGCCGGGCACGGACGGCGACTCCATGCTTGTAAGAAGAACGAGCGTCGCTGCCGATTCTTCATACCATTTGTACATCGACGTGAGTGACTGGTTCAACAACGTGCTTGTCGTCTTGTCTATACAACAGGTGTCGCTCCATGCCCACCGATAACCGTCGTCACGGACCAACTCGCAGAACTTGCGAAGTTTGTCGTTAGTAAGCAGTGACGAATCCAGTTTCCAGATTGATTCAACCACATTGACGTCTTGGTATGTTGGCTCTTTGCCCTCCCATACGTGGGATAACATGACATATTGGAAGTACTTCGAGACTGCTTGCAGGAGGCCTGCGTGGTTGATTCCCGTCGTCATGGAGGACACAAGTTCCTTGAATGCTGCTTCCGACTTGAATACGAGGCTTTGTTCCCCTCTGTCACATAGACGACCAGTCGTGACATCAACGAGGACAAGAGGGCAGATCTTCAAGATCTCGAGAATAATCATGTCAACAGCCACAATCGTCTCGTGTGGAGCAACATAGTTTTCGCGGAATTCTATGGAATACATTCAACACATGACCTTCAGAGTAGGATGGCTGACACTTACTGCTTATCTCTGGATCATGGGACCCTTCAATCTTCAAGAGCATGATGTTAAATGCCTTGAGTGCCTCATCATAATTTTGCATGCCATGGAGAGCAGCATGTTTCCTCTCATATCCCCAAGGGCTTTCAGAATCTAATACAATCACCTAATGGGTAAATATTATTCAGAACTGTGTAATATCACAAGAGAATATCTTTACCTCATTTGCATCACACAAAGCATCCTTCCATATCCCTTTAGCAATCCATGCTTTGCTCCTTTTAATGAGAAATTGCTGAGGCATTGGTGGGTTAAGAAGTAATGCAGCAGAGTAGTGTTCTATTGCTTCCTCATGGTTCTCAGACACCATACTTGCATCCCCTAGGTACTCAAGCTCCCTGATATACTCCTGTGTGAAGTCTGAAGTACCATAGAACAATAAATGAGCATTAGCTGCTGTAAAAACTATTATTTACTTACTTTCAAACCATTTCACTCTGCTATCATGTTTAGTCATTTTGTTTATTTGCAGGTCAATGGTCATCTTTCCCAGGCATTCAGCCATCTTTTTCAAAGAACCAGTGCCCTTAAGGACTTCACATATTGCCTGATAAACCTTAAACTTGGAGACCTTGAACTTGAATGCAAAACATATTTGATTATATTTCTGATAAGGAGTTGAAGACATACCATTGTGGCAGCATCCAAAGCTTCCTTCCATGAGCCATTTATCAGCTTTCTCTTGCTCCACTTCAGTAGAAGTTCCTCTGAAATAAAAGGATTGAGAACTAATGCAGTTGTGTAATGCATGTTTGCTTCCTCAGGGTTCTGGAAACTCAATGCTACATCTCCAAGACTCTCCAGCTTCTCAGAACACTTTTGTTCCAGGTCTAGAGAATATGATGTGATGGCTGTCCAGACACTATTTCAATCACTTACCCAAAACCCACTTTGCATGATCATTTTCTTCAACAATTTCCTCCAATTTTCCAGTCATCTTTTGGAACCACTCATTGGATTCTGTCACATGACCAGCTGTTGGAAGAGATTCTATGATTGCCTGGTAAATGATAAATCTTGGAACCTGGAACTTCAAACCAATGTCTATAAACAATAAATGTCAAGTTAAACAAAGCATACCTGAATAGCAGCACTCAAAGTTACTGCCCATGAATTGTCCATTAGCTTTGTCTTGATCCATTTGGTTAAAAGAGCCTTTGGCATTTCTGGACTGAACATCAATGCAGTCTCATAATGCATGCAAGCTTCTTCATAGTTCCCAGCATTCATTGCTGAATCACCATCCAATTCAGAGGCTGTAATACCCTGTTGACTGAAATCTGACACCAAACATTGGAAGCATATCAATCAGAGTATAGTATGTATGACATAGCTCACCTCCCATCCACTCTTCAGTCTCTTGGCACAGGACCCTTGGCTCATGTAGAGTGTTGAACAGCTTAAAAGCTATTGCTGCCTCCCTAAGATATCTTGCAGCAAATAATGCCTCACACAGGTATCTTTGAGTTGTAGAACCAAATCTATCAAAACTCCAACCAAAAATCTTCCTCACATAATAGGTATATCATGGTGGTGAGAGGTAAAAAAACACTTACCATTGAAAGTGTCTGTAGTTCCAGACTCTCATGGACTAGAGTTGGTACCATTGCATCCTTGAATGTTTGTATTGCATGTTCATAGTCTCCTTCCTTCATGTAGATCTTTCCCTTGAGAACATGCATTTGTGCCTGCAGAGACTATTAGCTGGCAAGTTTCAGCATGGAAATTATGATTACCTGAATGAAAGGGTAAAGTGGCATATCATACACAGCAATCATGTCTTGCAGGCGTAGCATTGCATCCTCATGTTTTCCACATAGATATAAGAGGATAGACTGAGTAGAATAGAAACTTAGTCTGAGAGGAGACCACCACAAAGAAGGTACCTTGATAGCTAGGAGAATCTTGTTGTCATCTGAATCACAGTGACCAAACACAAGGTCAAATAGTCGTATTGCAGCCTCTGCTTCTCCCTTCCCAATAAGCACCACAACCTTTGCAACATGGCCTATTGCAGATGGTAGAATCATGAGGGACTTGGCAGTATGTGAGTAAATAGACATGCAGAGAGTTGGCAGAGCAAAATACCTCTTCAGCATCATGTTGGGCTGCAGGCCACTTTTGTAAGTGTACTCGTATAAGCGCACGATTGGCAAATAAATGGTAGTTAGGACCAAAAGACTGCATGATTTCCTTCGTGAGTACAGCCTCAGCACTGGTCCAGTCCTTCTTCATCCAAAAGTCAAACGCTGTATCACTGATCTGCATGAGCGGTAACTGAACCACAGGCTGCGAATAAAAAGGAATAACGAGAATGGAGTACCCAGAACCATCAAAATCAAAATTGGTATTGCTGAATGCACAGATACTCACATCGCGAAAGTAATACGATGGAAGGACACCATCCAGACTCTGGACTGTAATCTTCCCGTCCTCTCTACCGCTCGCGAGACGGCGACTATCCGGCGACAGCGTGATTGTCAATACTTTGCCAGTGAGCTTGGTGACAGGCCTTATTTGCTCTTGGGTGGAGGCATCCCAAAACGAGATTGAATCCCCTGCGGAAGCGACGAGGAACTTGCCGCTTCCGGCGAGGACAATCGAGGCGACTTCATCGTTGCCGTGAATGGGCCATCCGCAGAGGATTAATCCGGTGGCGACGTCGAGACACTTGATCGAGCCGTATGAGACGACGAACAGCTTTGTGCCGTCTCGTGACCAGACGATTCCAACGGAATAGGCGGAACTGACTTCTACCCGGATGTCGGTGCGCAACTGGCCATCGTGACAGTCATGGATGCAAATCGACGGTCGATCCCATTGGGCGATCGCGATACGATCGCCGTTGGGCGAGAACCTGACGGCGGTGACCGGACTGTCGCATACCCACGGCCCGAGACGTCGTTCTCCCGTCTCGGTGCTCCACACAGATGCTGTACAGTCTTCAGAACCTGTAGCGAAAGTCGTGCCATCCGGTGCAATGTCGACGGCCAGCACCCGCATTGTGTGACTCTGGACCTCGACCTCCTTGACGTGCGTGCGTGCATCCCACACCGTTGCAAACCCGCCTTTGTCCCTCTTAGTACATCCACCCGTGATGATCTTTTTGCCGTCTTTCGAGACGGCGATGGCGTAGACGCTTCCGCCCGCTTTTATGAGCGCCTTGGGGTCGAAGCCAACGTCAGGATCCCAGATGTGGACATTGCCGTCTTCGTGGAAGCTGCCGCATACGATGCGGGTGTACCCCGAAACGGCGTCATCGAGGAACGCGAGCGTGGAGATGGCACCGTTCTGAGGATTGATTTCGATCTGGTTGGCGCCATCTACTAAATGCATAGTCGGAAACGGTCAGCATGTCTCGATGTCGATTTCTCCCCGTTTTTTTTTTTTTCTTGGAAAAAAAAAGGGCTGATGATAATACCCACGTACCTATCATCCTCGAGTCGGATAATGAAAGGTTTTGAGGGTTGATTTCGACTTTGTTGGCGTCGTCTGCCAAGTCTATAGGTCAGAACGGTCAGCGTGCCTTGATACCCCCTGGCTTTTATATTCTCTAAACCTGGGCTGGTGATGACCCTCGCGTCGGACAATGATTGATGAATGCTGGATAACGAGGCAGACGGGAGGGGACAAATTCGTACGGCTGTGTCAGTGTATGCGTTGATTTAGCAGCTGCGCCTGCCGCCACTGCGAGTAGTCTGGTCACCTGACTGGCAAATGGCAGTGCACGCCCCAATGATACACCGTAACTTGGTCCCTAAGTGAACGTTTCCTGTGGCATGGCCGTTAATGTTGAGACCGTTGGTATCATTCGCATAGCTTGAAGAATAGGGCGATTCGAAATTTCGAAGGAAATATTCAATCAATAAAATTTTAATAGTCCGAGTCTGTAGTATCACCCGAAGATAAAGAATTTGATACCATCATTCAAATTGGGTGGTTGTATTTTGAGCAATGAGAGAACGGACAGATTCTTACTTCACTACAACCTCAGTTCTTCTATGTATTGCATCTACTCCCATTAGTAATAAAGGGGACAGACAGACTGGTAACGTATCGACGACGAAAAGCAAAAGAAAACGAGAACGAAGAGGGACGTCCACGCCAACCCAAACAGCCTAGTTCGTCTGCGCACCGACAGCCTATTATCGTAACACTCATCAGCCAACCACACAATAAAACACAGTAATGGAAAAACACGCACGAGACGCTTCAAGTGCTCCATAAACACCTGCAAGCTCACATCGTCCGTAAAAATCGCCTGTCCTGCACTCGCACCTTGCGCAGACCCATACATCGACGCCGACATGTGCGTCGTCGATGGGTTCAACTTGGACAACAAGAAACGCGCTTGACTTCCCCCCTGATCACACACGATATACCTTGGGATGGGGAATCGGTCCGTGAGGAGGTCTTGGGCGTCGGCGACCGGTGCTTCGAGAAGTTCCTTGAAGTTCTCGTAGCCTTCTTGGTCTTGGTAGCCTGCTTTCCGCCATTGGGCAACGGTTTCGCCGTGGAAGATGAGGATGTGGAAGAAGGTGTCAAGGAGGAGGATGACGTCGGGTTTGATCGAGACGCTGTCGAGCAAGACAGGTTGCGGGGGGACGTCAAAAGTGTAGGACATGAGTGTCGGTTGGATCATGATCAAGGAGTTATTGACGTCTTCTTCATTCAAGATATGTCTGGGAGACGAACAAAGTGAGCATGCATCCACGATGCAACGAAAAGAGCAAACGTCACTCACCTGTAAAACGCAGTCTCGTCCGGACTGTTGTTGAACACCTGCAAAAACTGACTCCGCCTCAGGTGGAACATGAATTGTGGGTAAATGCTAAAGTTGTCCGTCAACCTAAAGCTCGCCGGGTCTTCCTTCCTATAGTCTGCAAACTTTTGACACAATCGGATGAGCATACGATCCAACCACCTCAACACATCTGGTGAATCGTCGATCTCGGCTTTGAAAACAGCTATTCTGGCCATCAGCACCGCTGCCGCTTCCTGATCGAACGAGGCAGCAATGGTTGGCGATCCTGCTTCTGCGAAGTTTCGTGCGATGGTCGTCACCCGTAGGCGTTGCTGACCAGACGAGTGTTGATAGTGAGTGACGAACTGAATGAGACCACGTGAACCTGGCTGAAGAGCCTGACCAGCGGGGGTAACAACTTCAAAATATACTGCAGCAGACGTTCGAGGGGTGATGCAGTTCAATTTCCATGCTGATGTTTGACCAATACCGATCTCGGTCTCGCCCACACAAGCTGACTTCTTGCCAGCGGATATAGCATGCCCGATCAGGCCGGAAACTCTGAGTTCTTTGGTAGTCTACGGCGGTGCTTGAGGTCATAGAACACAATAAGCCAAGTGAAAAGCCAAGTACCTGGACGTCAAAGGTGGCATTGAACCCCATCTTTAGGAAATCTTGGTCGTCTTTGTTGAATACACGCAGGAAACTTTGCTTGAAAATTGAGGTGGCGAACGAATCAGAGAGAACGATGATGCCATTGGTCGAATTGGGCATCGACTTCATTTCCAAGAGACCGACTTGGTCCAGGCAACCAGCGAACAAATCGACGATGTGGCCATTGTTTGACGCTCTCTTGGCAAGTCCCTCATAGAACTATGGATAGAGTTGAGTGACACGGGCAGTGTAACCAGGAAGTAAGCGCATATACCTTGACAGCGCGCTTGTAGTGCTTTACGCTATCGCGCTCGATGTCGTGATGTGAACGGATCGGTTCTTTCAACTCATTGCTCACCACCATACCAGGACCCTCGGTAGCAGGACCACCGGCGAACAGCATGATACGAGCACCTGTGTTAGGGTATGTAGTCTGACAGACTATTATAAGCAACGAGTGGTGCAAGACAAATAGAACGCTGACCTCCAACAAGCCAACAGCAACACTAATAGCTACACCGGTGCAACGAAGAGGACGCTTGTCATTAGCCACGGGCCACGGATCACGTGCAAGGGTTTCGAGAATGCCGGTCAACTGGAACTCGCACTGTTGAACCGGGAGGAGGAAACGAGCGGCACCGAAAGCCTGCTGGGGCATGGGCTGTCCAGGACGAGGAGCGGCACGTGTGGTTGTGCTGAGGCCGAGCATGTCTTGGATCTGCTTGGGAGTATATTCCTTACCACCACGGAAGACATAGGATTTGCTACATTCAGCATAGCCGATTTCGTGGACTTGAGTCTACTCTGCTATGAGCGGTTGTAAGGGTAACCGGGAAGTGACACGTACCATGGTGCCATAGGTGATAAGACCGACAAGGGCGTAGGGTGGGAGCAAACTGAGGCTGACGACGATGGCATCCCTGAGCGCTTTGAGATCTTCCTCGTCGAGACAGGTATCGACGACGAAAATGAAGGTGGGGGGCACCTGAACTGGACGGGAGAGTGTGTACTCAATGGTGGTGTACTTTGGGAGCAGCTCAGCGGGCAAGTTTGTGTTTGAGATGTCCTTGTAGTGTGGGGGGAAAGCATTGCGGGAGAGACAGAAGGGGCATATCCAGAGTTTTCCGCGAATGTCGATTTGGCTGCAAGGGAATGATCAGAGGACGGGAGGAAGAGCAAAGAACAAGATACCAGTAAGGATTCAGGATGGCACGACATGGGGGCTTGCACGTGACTGGCTCGTAGAGGACTGGGGGGAGATCCTCACGGTGCTTGAGGGGAGTGTAGAGTGCAGATATCGGGACGACCGTCCGGGTGGCCTCCATGCGCGAGGATGGCCAGACATTCCACGAGAGCCGGACACCTGCACAGAAATTACACACAAAACAGGGTGTCTGATAGGATCAACACGCACCGTCGCGCTCCTCGACGTCCTCAAAGTTGAGCATGGTGAAGGATAGTTTTCGTCGAAAGTCAAGTCGACGTGTAGAATGATGAGGGAGGGACAAACACGGACAAGCACATAACTGTGGCGCTAACTCTATGTCACTTGCAAGCAAAGATGGAACCCAAACGTCCCCCCTCCAACTCCAGGCGAGTTATCCCAGTCGTTTCCATGAGTGACTCACCGACCCGTCTGCGGCTTGACAACTAACGCGAATTCTAGCTCACCACTTCTCCCGGATTCCCTGCTGGATTCAGAGGTGACCCCTTCCAATACCACCGTCACCTTGCCCACCCCCGACCCTGTCCGCGTTCAGCTTGCGAGCGTAGAATGGTGAGCATCGTTGCTGATGCTGGCAGTCCCCTAATTGACCGAGCATCCGCAGCCATAATCCACCTCGTTTCATTTTTTATCCCATCAGCTGGGATGGCTCAGAGGATCCTGCCACGCAGGGCAGACTAACCGCACCACCTAACCGCACACCCCTGGACATTCACACAGACTATGTTGGCGATGACCAACTCAACTCGCCGTCTGCTGTGTTTTGGCCCACGGATGCCTTTTGGTCCATCGACCGCTGGAGACACGACGTCGTCAAATGCGGTGATGGCACCGCTGACCTCTTGGATCCCATCCAAGATGCAGACACACCGTTCCCTTTGCTTTCTTCCCCACGCGATCACCACAGAGATCTCTTTCAGAACACAGAGCCTGCGATACCCTCTACCCGCGGCACAGGTAGCAATGGAAGTAAGGATGAAGTACGGCTGTTGATGCATCCATGACCGATAGTCATTGCTTTGTTTTACATGATCTTTGCACATTTGTACCACATACATCTTTCCTACGCATGATGTTTGCTCAAACGGTTTCCTCGCCGAGATCCGAGCCTGCTTGTCTTGTGTGATGTGACTAAGCAATAGCCGGTTGTTCATTGACACGCCTTGAAACTGACATCTTTCCCAACTCCACGCCTTCTGCAATCGAGCAGAGCGTTCCGCTCGTTTCATTCGCCGCAGCGGTATTTCTCGACCCCAAGGGTTCATTGCTTTTTTATTCACAGCGGCGAGTAACGACTGGTGGTGGTGTTACTCCAAACTCACTCAGGACACGACACCCGCCGGAGTACACGACATGTAGGGCATTGTTCTCTTTACATGTCATTTCTTCATTGACATATTTCCTATCAGTATGTCTGTCCACGTAGAGTCGTCCGAAATCTCTAGGGCGAGTTTGCACGTCGCCCTCCCGTGGTACACACATATTTATACACTTCCGTTTCTTTCACTCTATCCATTGCTTGCCTATGCATACTATGTAAGGTATGATGACTGGATAAAGAGCGAAGAATGGACTTTCCTCGCTTGCGTCTCCCTTGGCGCAGGACATGCTCTCAGCTTCCTCGTGACACGTTGGAGCGCAGGTGCGAAGGCTTGGATAACCACACGCACGGTATGACTCTCTCCTCGTGTACTTTGTGCCTTTCCTGACCATACATGTCTTCTTTCATATCAAAGGCGTCCTCGATCGAAGACGCTGATTGCATCCGTCTGGTTCCTCATCAACATCGTGGCCAGGGTGAAATCGTACCATTGGTCAAGAGGGTCCCTTCTCAGCCCATGTCATATACCTTCAGCTACCAACGGGATACATATGTTATGGTAAAGTCATCGCCCGTCGTCTTCACCCGCCTCCCATATCCATGCACCAGCCATCCCCCGCTCTGTGACTTCCTCGCACCCCCCGGCCTCGCAACAAAGGAAACAGACCCCCTCAAGTCCTTGTACGGAAAGAACGAGTTCAACATCCCGGTCCCCTCATTCGTCGAACTCTTTGGTGAACATGCAACCGCGCCATTCTTTGTGTTTCAAATCTTTTGTGTGGCCCTGTGGTGCTTGGACGAGTACTGGTATTACAGTATTTTCACTCTGTTCATGCTCGTGATGTTCGAGTGTACTGTAGTTTGGCAGGTACGTTGACTGGGATACACCTCCTCATTTGGGCTTATGGACATTGTACAGCGACTCAAAACACTGACGGAATTCAGAACCATGTCGGTTGCGCCATATCCCATCCAATGTCTCCGTGATTCCAAGTGGACGACTTTGCAGACAGATGAGCTGCTCCCGGGGGACGTCGTTTCAGTTGGTAAGTATGCTCTGTCAATTTCTCGCGTATGGTACTAACAACAATTCATCCAGCTCGTTTACAATCGGAAACTGTTGTCCCTGCTGACATCCTCTTGGTCCATGGTACATGTATCGTCAACGAAGCCATGCTGTCTGGTGAATCGACCCCACTTCTCAAAGAGTCTATCCAGCTTTTGGATACCTCGGACAAGATTGACGTCGATGGTGCGCACAAGAACGAGGTCTTGTTTAGCGGGACGAAAGTACTGCAAGCCAGCCCCACGAGCGAGTACCTCTGCGCTTGACTTTTACGCTTGATGCTGATGCTGCTACTAGGCCAAGGACAGACCTCGGCAGGAACTCCCGATGGTGGATGTCTCGGCATTGTGTTGCGTACTGGCTTTGGTACAGCGCAGGGCCAATTGGTCCGGACAATGATTTTCTCCACTGAACGGGTTTCTGCAAACAATTTGGAGTCCTTTTTGTTCATCGGGTTCTTACTTATCTTTGCCATCGCTGCGAGCTGGTATGTTTGGGTGAAAGGTGCTTCATAATTTGACTCACGTTCGGTATTGACGCTCACATTTTGGCCGAGTAGGTATCGAAAGGGATCTCAAGAAGTCCAAGTTGCTGCTCGACTGTGTCCTGATCATCACCAGTGTTGTGCCACCAGAGTTACCGATGGAGCTGTCACTTGCGGTAAATGCTTCACTCGTAGCGCTGTCCAAGTTTGGTATGTCAATCCCTCTGGAAAACGAGTCGAGCTAAACAAGTTAATAGCCATATTCTGCACGGAGCCATTCCGTATTCCTTCCGCTGGAAGGGTTGATGTGTGTTGCTTCGACAAGACAGGTACAATCACCGCCGAGAATTTAGTTCTTGAGGGTGTTGCAGGCATTGAGTAAGGCTTATCATGCTTGTTGGTGTACTCTACTGACACCGATCGGTAGCGACTTTGATAAGTTGAGGCTTATTGATGTGAAAGATTCTGGCAAGCAGACTATGTTCTGTCTCGCTGTGGCGCACGCGCTTGTTCGCTTGGATGATGGCGTTATCGTTGGCGACCCAATGGAAAAAACGACCCTTGAAGCACTTGAGTGGCAAATTTCGCAAGGTCTGTCTTTTAGCATGGGATTTTGCATACATTTGATCTGACCCGTAGTATACAGGCGATTCGGTTGCTCCCGCGTCTGCAAAGACTCCCAATGCATCACGAATTTACATCCGCCGTCGTTTCCAATTCTCTTCTGCCCTCAAACGCATGTCCACTTTGTCCACCCTTCCTTCGGGCAAGGCTCTTGTGGCTGTTAAAGGTGCTCCTGAGACAATCAAGCGGATGCTTGGACACGTACCCGAATGGTATGACGAGACATTCAAGTGGTACACGAGACGGGGTAGCCGTGTGCTTGCTCTCGGTACAAAGGAGATGGACGTGATGTCTATCGACAAGGTACCATTTTCATCTTGGCATGCTTGGTTTCTCGATCTGAACACAGTGTAGATTAACAAGCTCCACCGAGAGGAGGTCGAGAGTAACCTCACATTTGCTGGATTCCTTGTTTTCCATTGCCCGTTGAAAGCTGATGCCATAACGACCCTCAAAATGTTGGCCGACTCGTCGCATCGTGTATGTATTATCGGATTTTTGTTGGTCATGGTTATGACGCTTAGCTGCGGATTAGTGTGTTATGATTACAGGAGATAACCCGCTGACGGCCGTGCATGTCGCACGTGATGTCGAAATTGTTGATAGGGATGCGCTCATCTTGGACTTGAAGGAGAATGCTGCTCACGAAGCCGGTATGTTGACTCGTGTCTCTACTCAATCTTCCCTTTCTAATCGCTTCGTTCATTGCAGACCTTTGCTGGCGCACCGTGGACGAGAGCAAGATCATTCCAGTTGACCCTTCCAAACCTCTTGACAACTCGCTCTTTGACGAATACGATATCTGTATTACGGGAGCAGCCATGAAACAGTTCCAATCTTTACCTAGCTGGAATGACCTCGTGCAGAATACCTGGGTCTACGCTCGTGTTTCTCCCACCCAGAAAGAATTCATCCTCACCAGCTTGAAGTCTCTGGGATACGTCACACTGATGGCTGGCGATGGTACAAATGACGTTGGTGCGCTCAAACAGGCTCATATAGGTGTTGCACTCTTGGATGGTTCTCCCGAGGACCTACAAAAAATTGCTGAGCACCAAAAAATGGAACGAGTCAAGAAGGTGTACGAGAGTCAGCTCAAGATCTCTGCACGCTTTGGTCAACCACCCCCACCCGTACCACCTGCCATCGCGCACCTGTACCCGGATGTTGTGGAGGCGCAGAAAAAGGCTGCGGCTAACTTGCAGATCGCGAGGCAGAGGAATCCGATGGAGAAGGTTGGTTTTTGGTAAAGTTTTTGTGGGTCGTTGTGTTGATCGATGTGGTGTAGTTTGACTTGGCTTCAATCACGGATGCGATGGCCAATATGGACGGCGACGAAGAGATCCCTCAGATCAAGCTTGGGGACGCATCGTGTGCTGCTCCATTCACCTCCAAGCTCTCACACGTCGCAGCTAGTGAGTCTCTTCCAATTGCTACTACGTACCGACTCGACCTCTCCTATAGTTGTCCACATCATCAGGCAAGGTCGTTGTACGCTGGTCGCGACCATCCAGATGTACAAGATCTTGGCACTGAACTGTCTCATCACCGCATACAGCTTGAGCGTACAGTATCTAGACGGCATCAAGTTTGGCGATTACCAGGTGACCGTCAGCGGGATGTTGATGTCGGTCTGTTTTTTGTGCATCTCGCGCGCACAGGTACGGTGTATCCGCCTCCACTTTGACGTATCCGTTGATGTAGGTTGTGTTTTACAGCCTATCGAGAAGCTCTCGCGTGAACGACCACTGGGCAATATTTTCAACCTCTACGTGTTGTTGTCTGTCCTGATCCAGTTTGCGTTGCACATCGTGTCTCTGGTATATATCACTAACTTGGCCCACTTTTACGAACCGTGAGTCCCCCAAGATTCTATATTCCTCCAATGTCGTGTCTCATAAGTCCCCATTGTGGACACAGACCGGGCATCATCGACCTCGAGGCCAAATTCGAGCCGAGCCTCTTAAACACGGCTATCTACCTCTTAGGTCTCTCACAACAAGTCTCCACGTTTGCGATCAACTTCCAAGGCCGACCCTTCCGCGAAGGGATCCGTGAAAACTCCAAACTATATTGGGGCCTCGTCGGGGCAAGTGCGGTCGCGTTTTCAGGTTCGACGGATTTCTTCCCCGAGTTAAATCGGTGGCTTCAAATCGTCGAGATGGACACTGCAGTAGGTCTTTTACGCTCCGTCTCTGTAGGACCAACGATTGACTGTACTCGTCCATTCGCCTAGTTCAAGGTGAAATTGACGAGCGTGATGATTGCTGATTTCGCGGGTTGCTGGGTGATTGAAATGATCTGCAAATACTTGTTTGCGGATTTGGAGCCCAAGCCGTTGATCACGCGCGGACGGGAACGAAGGGAGGCGAGACGGAGGGAGGAAGCAAGGATGGCGGAGGTGGCGGCGGGGGAGAAAAAGGCACAGTGATGTGTTGAGGGTAGAGTGGTACGGTAAATAATATGGAGCGAACGATCAGTTAGAGAATAGACTCGTTTGCATTCTATTCTGCGTCGACGAACATCACATCGTTGCGACGGCGATGTTGAGGCCGCAAACATGAAAATTCGGATCTGAGCACTGTGTCTTGCTATGGGGCCAGCGGGTCTTGTGCCCCGCTCCTAGCTTTGTCCTGTCTGTACGTTAGGTGTTTTGTGGATGAATAGGAGTCCGTCGTTGGGGGTGACTGACTTTCGGACGGCTCGAAGCAGATGTCGGAGCTCGCGAAATCACCACTACCTCCACTTGTCATGATGCTGGAGATCTCAGTGTGCGAGAGATCCACTTGTGCGTTGCGTTCGTGGTCGCGGTATGGACTCACCTTACATGCATGCTCAGTGGAATTCGAGACGCTGAGCCACGCAAGCTCGTACATCCATGGATTCGCGATCTGCTTGACGGGTTCACTTGGGGATGCGCATCGGATGGTGGTTCAGACGAGTCCAATTCTGATCCGGGATCCTCCTCTTCGCCATTTGGAAAACTGTACCCACTGCCAAAATGGACGAGTATACCCTGGTGCTCCGGCTAATCGTTCGTCTGCCAACAGCCATTTGATGCGCTGTTGCTCCAACATCAACCCAATGGAGAATTCAAGCGAGTCACTGCTGAGCACTCGGAGATCGTAGTGCCAGGCCTTGGACGTTTGAACGCCGGATCAACTTCGGCAAGGATACCCATGCGGATGTGGTGGAGATACGACGTGGCTATAGGATTCTATTATCCGAATCTGCATCCGTCAAGCTGTACTTACCATCAAGTTGACACGTTGCCGTCTCGTCCGAGTCGTCTTTTCGCCGTTCCGGTCTCGGGTAGCTCTCAAATCCGGCTTCTTCGTAAACACCTCGCGCACTGCATCAAGTGGCATACTGCCGGTCATCAATCAAGCTTACAAGTCTGATACCATTTCCGAGCTGATAGGTATTGCCAGGCATACAAGCACAGGATATCAAGATCTGTAAGTAAGTCAGCTGCGGTCACTTATCTGACGATCATGTCGGGGGGAGAGTTGTGGCTGTGGAAGTTTCTTACTATAAGCCTGATCCGAGTCCGAAAGTAGAGCCGATCTCTCAGCGTTCGCCATACATACAGAACTCGCGCGCCGTTTAGTGGGAGATTGCGATTACTGCCACTGGTCGACCGGTAAGCGCCAACCCGGAGCTTCAAGGACGGAAACAAGGTTCCACGTTACATCACGGCCTTGGTACGTTCTCTTCCACAGGAAGTAAAGTGAACATAGCGAATGGTAATACGCGGCGGGCGCTATTGGCAGCACTCGAAACGTGGACACGAAAGCATCCGGCAAAGGCCGAGACACGGTTGAACTTGACACTACCAGAAGCGAGTTGTATTGTACTAGGCGCGAAGGATATGCGAGTCGAACATGACATGCACCGACATGTCCAATCGCGCAATAGGTATGCTCATCTCACGATGTCTGTCGTGACCAGGGCCAAGGCGCCAAGGTACATACAAGTCGCAGTTGAGAAAGTCCCGTGGTCAGGATGACGATCCGCGTATCGTTAACCGAGAGCTAATCTCCAGCACGCCATTCTCCGTACCGTGTGGTAATACAGAACACGCCACCCACCCATATAAATTCTCAGTGGGCCGCACACAGAGCGCTATCCGGCACCCGTGTGTTTGTTCCTTACCTTTCTCCTCGTCACCATGTCATCAGAGCCTGACGGCAAGCTCGTCGAGCAACCTGCCTTTCAAACCGAAACCCAGGACGTCTATGACGAGCCCGCCGTCGATCCGATATATCAAGCCAAGGCACGAATCCTCAACGATGCGCTGCAAGATATAGGGATGGGAAAGTACCAAGCAAGTCCTTGTTTTCATCTCATCCCTTTCCCATGCACCGATCCTACCATCACTCCTCGGTGCGCTCAGTTATGGTTGATTGACCCTGGGTCTGCTTAGTGGTTCCTGTTCGTCGTCGCTGGTTTTGGTTGGCTATCGTGGGTGTGCTCATCTGTCGTCGAATTGGTTCGCTGATATACCCGGGCAACCAGGGATAACCTTTGGCCGGTGTGTACAGCTGTGCACCGCGGCAACGGTGATTGCTGATAGGTCGATCCACGCCTTAGATAGTCACCGGTCTGATCCTCAGTCCTGTCGTGTACGAATTCAACGTTGAAGGGCCATTCCTCAAGCTTGCTCAGAACATTGGGCTGCTTGTCGGAGCTGCCTTCTGGGGTGTTTCATCAGACATTTGGGGTCGTCGGTGAGATATATATTCCGTCACTGTACTGGATGGTCGTCTGATGTTCATATAGGTGGGCATTTAACCTCACCCTCCTCATCACGGGAGTGTTCGCAATCGCGGCTGGAGCCTCGCCGAACTATGTCACTCTCTGTTCGCTCACGGCGGTCTGGTCGATCGGTGTGGGCGGTAACTTGCCGGTGGATTCTGCAGTGTTTCTCGGTTCGTCCTGTCACTTTCGTTTCGCTCGCGTGCACCAACTCTCGCTACCAGAGTTTATGCCCGCCTCCCATCAATACCTGCTCACCATACTCTCCATCTGGTGGGCTTTCGGACAGCTATTAGGAAGTCTGGTGCGTGATGAGTCCTGCCTTCCAGCCAATCTAGTCACAGATTGTTCAAATAGGTCGCTTGGCCACTCTTGGCTGATTTTTCGTGTGCGGGTCCCCCAGCCCCTTGTCCTAGGTCTTCCAATGAAGGCTGGCGTTACTTCCTTTACACCATGGGTGGTCTCATGATGCTCCTTTGGATCCTCCGATTCTTTGTGTTCAACCTTTACGAAAGTCCCAAGTTCCTCATGGGTCGTGGCAGGGATGAAGACGCGGTTGAAATCATCCACAAAGTCGCTGCTTACAATGGAAAAACTAGCTATCTCACTGTAGATCACCTCAAAGACGCAGAGAAAGTTGGGACGAGTCCATCAGAGAAAGAGGTCGTGATGGATGTGTCAGCCGCTGCCGCGATCAAGAGAAAACTCGCGATATTTGACGCGAGTCATGTCAAGCCCTTGTTTGCGACTCGGAAGCTGGCATACTCGACTAGCTTGCTGATCATTCTGTGGGGTAGGCTGTTTCGTTCGACATCTGGTAGTGCGGGCTGATTGAAATCGTCAATGTAGCACTGATTGGTCTTGCTTTCCCATTGTGAGTACAGGTTCCTTCGTAACATGCGCGGTACTCAGTCTCAGCTTAGGTACAATGGCTTCGTGACATACTAGTATGTTTCATCATCATATTCTTCGGAAGCATGGAATGCCTCACACACACTCACTAGCCTTCAAACCAGAGGAGCCAATTTCGGTGACAGCTCCGTGTACATCACTTACCGAAACGTCAGTGACCCAGTGGTCACAGACATGTCAAAATACTGACTCCAATCCCAGCAAATCATTCTCAGCGTTATTGGTGTTCCCGGTGCCCTCATGGCGGGTTATTGCGTAGAGTTACCGTTCCTCGGACGGCGTGGTACCCTTTCGATATTCACAAGTATGTGCCATGCTAGACCGTCTTGTAGGTGAGGTATTGACCGGGTTACTTCAAGTCCTCACTGGGGTGTTCATTCTTGCGTCGACGACGGCACGCACGTCGGACGCACTGCTTGGATGGAATTGTGGATACAGCTTCACGAGCAACGTGATGTACGGCGTGTTGTATGCGGTGTCGCCCGAGTTATTCCCTACGAGGGATCGAGGGACCGGAAATGCCATCGTGGCGAGTGCGAATCGCATATTCGGTATCATGGTTAGTGACGGCCGCGCTCGGTATCTGAAATCGAACTGACTTAATTCGGTGATACTGTAGGCACCCATCATTGCGCTGTACGCCAACTTGAACACGTCCGTGCCGATCTGGGTGGCTGGTGCGATATTCATTGTAGCGGGGTTCATTCCATTGTTGTTACCATTCGAACCTCGTGGCAAGGCGGCGTTGTAGTCGCTGAAAATTCTTGTGCTCTCGACGACTTATGCTTACGATCTTGTATGAGTAATCTTTCGAGAATGTTGACCTTGACTTGTCGCCCGATCGCGCAGAAGAAAAATCTCGGTCACTATGCTCATTGACACCTAACTTACTACGACAAGTACTGACGATGGAGTTCACGTGCATGGACGGGGTTGTTACGACTCACCAATGCTATGAGGTGACACTAAATAACTGTACAATTGATCTACATGGCTTGCTACATCAAATCACCTGGATCATCCATGAGTACCGTCTTCATTAGTTGAGCCACGACATAATATCCATGCTGGTAACTTGAGTGAAATGATAGCGTAGCCTGATTCTCGTTGATCCTGATCCACTGTGAGTCTAAGAATGTAAGCTAAAAAAAAGTACGCGCACCGTTACATGGATCCTGGCGGCCGAGGGATGGGTCAGAGTATGTGCTTGTTCCGTCTGATAAGACGTGAGCTGTAACATCGTCTACCATCACCAGAAAAAGACGCACTGGGCCTGCTCTCGCCGAACCTGCAGCACCTTGTCCACTGCGAGAAGCACCTTTTTTGGACTTGGTGCGCTTGGCGGGGGGGTTGCGCTGCAACGACTGATGAGCCCCCACACACAGACTAGAGGAGCAACAAACCTTTCGGTTTACAACGGGTTTCGCGACCGCTCGCTAGAATGATATGTCAGACACACCTCCGATCATCTATCAAGGAAGAGCACTCACTGGCACACGTTTGTTTGCAGCCATCCACGAAGGACCCTCATTCGTGGCCTCCACTCTTGCTGGTGACTGGGAGCGTGATCGATGCTGGGCAGGCAGAGGTGGTTCTCTAGGGGCTCGATCGGGCTCATGCAATGCCGGGTCCTTGTTACCCTTCCTGATCCTCGTCTGTAGCCACCTTTTCAGCATGAGATTGCCCCGAGATGACGTGGCTGTAGTGGTATTTGCCTCTGCACGTGTTGTGTCTAAAGGGGAGGACATGGCTGGGGCGTCTGACGACATTCGTACGGGATGGGGTGCGTCAAGTGGCAGTGGCTCATCCTCGTTGGGATGGGCAGATGATGCCGGCGACAGCGACTACAGCAGCATCAACACGGAAGTAAGAGGAAGATATAATGATCACTAACTTCGTCATAGTCAAACTCAACAGCGGGGGTGTTCGACGGAACCTCAACCTATGCGATTGTGAGAACTCGGGTCGACGACAAAAAGAACGAACAGATACTTCGAGGAGACCACCATCGCTGTCTTCGCTGCGGGGCTTGTCTTCAAGTTGTCGTTGCTCGTGAGTAGATGCCTAAGAGAATGTGTTAACGTAGGAGACAGAATGGGGAACATCCGATATACGGACGTCACGGATGGACAAAAACTAACCTGGGGAGGGTCATGCTCATCCGGGAGAATATGGCTGATGTTATGCACCGTGATTTTCCCGCCAACTTGTCCAACCGCGAGATAGCTACCATCCAGGGAGAGGGCGATTGAGGTTATCCTGTCACTGTCACTGATGATGACTGGGCCAATTTGAGTCAATGTTGATGTATCCAGGAAAAAGATGGAACGGATGGTGTAGGTGGCAATGAATGACCCGTTGGTGGCTAGAGCGATGGACTTGACGTTGCTGTTACCGTCGCTATCATCGAGGTTCTGCGATTCGGCAAGTTGGGATCCGGTGGAGACGTCGAAACACTTGATTTTGTTATCCCCTGATGCGGCAAAAATTCGCTGCCCGTCCATTGACCACGCGAGTGGTGTGATTGCATCCTGTGAGGGGGTGATGGTCCTGATGGTGATGACCTCGTCACCAGTGCGACTATCAAAAGCGCGGATGGAACCACCGTAGCTGGCAGTGGCGATGTACTCGCCATCTGGTGAAAATTTGACTCCTGTGACTTGTTTGTCATGGTCGAGCGGGCCAACGAGTCTCTCCCCGCTCGTGATGCTCCAAATGCTTGCTTCCTTCAAGTTGTAAAGCCCGGTGGCAAATCTGGTCGAGTCTGAGGAGACATCGACTGCTCCCACCCAGTTTGTCCCCTCCACGTCGATGACCTTTTCACGCACCTCTGCATCCCATACACTTACCCCGCTCCGATAAGTCCCGCACACTATCCATTCCCTCGACACAGAAATGGTCAACACAAACACTCCGGTTTGCTTTCCCACCTCTTGACCGTCTGTGAGCCGCCACCGTCGAATTTCATTGCTACTCCCACCCAAGAGATGTATTCCGTCAGGGTGGAACGCGACTGCATACACCCAACCAGCCTGAGAGTGACCGGCGTCAAGTTCTATTGTTTGGTCTTATTGAATTGTTAGCATCGTGTCTCCTCAGAGCTGCTGGCACCCACCGGTTTTCGTTGACGACATCCTCACCGATGTGACACAGTCGTGGGCTTTGAAGAGTGAAAGAAAGAGGTTTGGTTTGCTCGTGCTGCGAAGCGTTGGTCCATAAATACATTTCCTGGTTCTCACATTAATATCATAGGGTCTGTTCACACAGGTGCCTCGTGTCTTTGGCGCTTATGCTCACTCGGATTCCAGCTAGGTA
>JBBPRH010000362.1:0-23707 GCA_038092915.1 Boletus pseudopeckii
AGAACTGGTCGGTGATGTCGCGGAGGGGGGTGTCGTGGGACGCGCGGGAGTGGGAGAGAGGCGTGCGGAGGAGAAGGAGGGGGGGAGACGAGCGGTGGATGTTCTCGTCGTTGATGGGTCTGTTCTCGTCGTTCTCGTCGTCGGTGACACTGTGGATGTCGTCGACGTCTGTCTCGCTGACGTGGTCGACGACGACGGGGGTGTGTCGTCGTCGGGGCATGTGTTGGACAATGGACGAAATTAATTTGGGACTGTGCGTGGGGACTACAGGTCACATGACCGGCTATTGAAATGAACCCGAATATAGCCGTACACGTCTCTCGTCACTCTCATGCTCGCCATCCGCGCCGTGCCCGCCCTCGTCCGCCATGCGCTCGACCACCGACGCTACATGAGCGTGATCCCCCCCTCAACCAAGAAGACAACAATCGCACGCCTCACCGACCTTCGCGCCGCCAACACCCCCATCTCCGTCCTCACCGCCTACGATTTCCCCACCGCCCGTGCCTGCTCCGCCCACCCCGTCGACATCACCCTCGTCGGCGACTCCCTCGCCCAGGTCTGTCTCGGCTACCCCTCCACCACCCGCCTCACCCTCGATGAAATGCTCCACCACTGCCGCGCCGTCGCACGCGGCACAACCACCCCACTCCTCGTCGCCGACATGCCCTATGGCACCTACGCACCCAGCCCCCGCGACGCCGTTCGCGCAGCCGTGCGCATGATCCAAGAGGGCCACGCCGAAGCCGTCAAACTCGAGGGTGGCCAGGAACTCGTCCCACACGTCTCCGCACTCACTGGGATCGGGATTCCCGTCATGGCCCACATCGGTCTCCTCCCACAGCGCTCGACCTCACTCTCGGGGTACCGCGTGCAGGGGCGCACCGCCGCATCCGCCGAGTCACTTGTACGTGCCGCACTGGCGCTCGAAAAGGCCGGTGCCTTCGCCGTCGTGTTGGAAGCCATGCCGAGTCAGCTCGGTGAGTACATCACCCGTACGGTCAAGATACCCACCATCGGCATCGGCGCCGGTCCAGGGACGAATGGGCAGGTGCTCGTGTGGGACGACATGCTCGGCACATGGCATGGCCACAAGGCCAAGTGCGTATTCGCTGCCTCCACCGCCTCGTTTCTCACGCCGTTCTGTCTCCCAGATTCGTCCGGCATTTCGCTGACGTGCGCAAAGAGGTCGAACGCGGCGTAGCAGCATACGCACATGCTGTCAAGGACCGATCCTTCCCCAACCCAGAGCGGGAAGGATACGCTATAGACCCCACAGAGTGGGAGTCCTTCTTGCATGCCCAGGCCCAAGAGGCCCAGCCTGGCACGCTCACCGAGCATGCCGAAGAACAGAGACCATCCAGTGCCGCGTCGCACCGGGAGGACAGTGGCAGCGCAGAGACTGCCCAACCCGGCGATTCTCGGATGAGTGCAGTCCCGCGTGCAAATGAGTTGGATGAAAAGACGGGCAAGAAGGGAGAGCTACATACGTCGTAACATGTGTAACTTGGATGTCCCCGCCCTTATGGTCGCGGGAGGCAATAGCAACGAAGGACAAGACGAGCAAACAAGGACATGATGGTGTGCCAGAAGGAACACGTAAAATGATGATTATATACTCCAAGGGCGCTTCCCTCCCCGTACTAACCCCGCCAGGTCAAGTATCGATTCAACATCCCAACATCCTCTCCTTGCGCCCCTGGAGACATTGACAGGCACTTGAGTGCCAAGTGTAGTAAAACAAGATATATAGCTTCACGGAATCAAAACCAATGACAGTCAAAGCTGGTTGGAAAGATATAACACCTGAGCTAAGGAATCCAACGCGACGAGAGACATCACCCACCCGAGATCCTACCCAGAGAGAAACACTAGGAGTCGCCCTACCTCAAAACGCTACCGCCGTCCACCCTTGATCATCTTGACCCCTGTCACGTCGTCCTCGTCCCACTCGAGATCCATCGGTTCCACTGCAGCCGTGTCGTCCGAGCTCGACGTCGGTCGCGCATATGCTGTCGGTGTCGTCGTCGTTGTTGCCGCGTCACCACATCCACAATCGTACTCTGCATCAAGTTTCGAACAGTCGAAAATCTGCTTGCCGAGCCGAGCGTTGACTTCGTTATGCACCGAACACAACCTATGCGTGTCCTCTCTCAACGCCCACGTATGCACCCCCGGAGACAGACAGGCGACGTGCGTACCATAGACTCGCGGACAGCCGCGACGCTGTCTAGAGACATGCATCGATGTGAGATGTGACGATTCACGTGACGATCCCATTGACTTGACGCCTACACGCACCTGTGGTGGAAACTTTTTCAACAAGGCTTGAAACTCGGCCGCACACTCCCCACAGGGATAGAGACGGGACGTGAGATACATGTAGGCTTCCAACGCTTCCCGTTCGTCTTGCGTTGGATTCTAAAACGGCATGTGGGTGTGAGTGAAACATGCGTCAGGTACAACCCAGCGGGTCTACATCCTCGGTGCGGGCGAGAATTGGTCCAGGACACGTACCTCGGGGTATCGCAACGTCATGGTATGACTATCTTCCAAACGTCGCCGGTCATCGATAGGCAAAGAAAAAACGACACCTATATCAGCAAGAAAAAGAGAGAGAGAGAGAGGACGTACAGCAACTTCCACGTCGAACGCCCTAGTTCTGCCCTACAACGACCGCGCGCATGAGCCTCCGCGGATATTACAAAGAAGAAAAAAGGACGAGTGGGAGAGGGATGACCAAGACGTACTTGGCGGTCTCGTTCCCCAGCTTGGACATGATCACCCCTCCAGCGCCTACTTTCATCCCCTCGCCCTTGCTCTCACCCCCGGACCCGAAAGTAGTACCACCGGTCGTCGGATACGGAAGAATACGCATGTCCTTCTCGACACCGCCCTTGCCGAAAAACTCGCCCGTCCATGGATCAATGTACGCACGCGAAGGCGGGTGGAAAAGGGTGAGTGTGGCGAGGAGGAACTGTCGAGGATTTAGGATGTGAGCGAGCCGCACTACTTGGTGTCGGCTGGAATAGGTGGAGATGAGATTTTGTTCGAGATACGTACGAGAGCGATGATGATGGCGAAAAACGAACGCGCGAATCGAGAGATCATGTTGTCTGTTGGAGACCTGGAGGTTTGTGGAGTGTATGGAGACCCAAGTATTGGTACGATTCTACGAAGACTTCGTATTGGGACGTTGGATCACACACGTCACAAGTACTACGCATTTTTGAAAACAGCGTATTAGTATACGCGATCGATCATAGAGCTACAGTATGTCGCCGGCGCAGTAAGAAAAAAATTCAGACGGCTCACGCCGCCCCCTAAAGCAAGAGAAAAGTCAGTGGTAGGGAATTAAAAGACAATGTAAAGTTAAAGGAAATGTTCATGGAGCCAATGAACAGGTATGGCTACAAAATCATGTGCAAGTGGTACAGATACGAGTCGTTAGTCCATGTAGAGTCTATGAGCACCTTGTCAGGAAACCATGCGTCAAAAGGAATCATCGTGTCGAGATCGTCAGTGGTCGCGTTCACCGCGCTGTCGTCACCGTGGTATTCTGGCACACACCACACCCAGCGGCACTGATCGCTGTGCCTTGCACGGAGCACTGCTGGAGCGATCCAGGCGGACACGCAACGCTTCCACCGAGGATCGCGTTCCCATTGAGCTCCAGCACCTGCAGTGTGCTCGGGAACGTAGGCACTGTACCGGTGAGGTTGTTGGTACCGAGTAACAGCTGAGTGAGGACTTTAAAGGACGACACGGTGCTCGGGATGGAGCCCGTGAGCGAGGTAGACGTGAGGTCGAGGGTATGCAGGGAGGCAGCAAGCGACGAAGACGCTGCAAGTGTCGCGAGTGGGGATGGCGATAACGTTTGAGAGTTGACCAACCTACGTGACACCGTGTCAAATGGGTCATCCAGTGCGGACAGTCGGCATCACTTACAGATTCTGCAGTCCTGTGAGACTAGTCAAGCTGCTTGGAAGCGCAGAACCCATCTGCGAATTGCGGAGCAGCGCAAGGGAGGAGAGGCGCGTGATGCCAGGCGAGGCGAATAGCGAGTTGGGCAGCGGTGTGATGGAAGTCGCTTCGAGGCGAAGATTCGTGAGTGACGTCAAGTTGGTGAACGAACTTGGCAGGGAACCAGCTACGCGAGTAACAGATTGAGAATGCGGCGGACCGGTAGGAAACAAAATCTTACCAGGGATCGTGTTCCCTCCGATGACTTCGAGGGTCTGCAGAGCGGTCAAACCGCCAATCTCATTGGGCAATGTGGCTGGGACTCCTGGATAGGTAAGTTGCCTAAACAACCGTGATGAGTGAGGTCCTATACATCGCCGACATCACTTACAATGATGCAACCTGCCCCGAGGTATCACAGCTTACACCCGTCCAGGTACAGAAGTTGACGTTTTGAGCCCAGCTGCCGTTTCCGAGGGTCGCTTGCCCTTGCGCGTTCGCGGTCTCGTAGATGGCACGGAGACCACAGAATTGCACAGTATTATTGATCGCCTGTGCATTCTGAGCATTCGCTGAACTGGACGTGTAGGATGAAGGCACAGCCTGAAGAATTGAAAGACACGTCGAACACGGATAGTTACTGGGAGAGGAAGGTGCATTAATCGTGTATTGAGAGAGACATTGCTGAGCATCCGCAGAAAGTGCGTAAGTGGTCGAAGTCGTCTGACCTGTTGTCGTAGAGGGTGACGTAGAAAGCGAGAGGACGCGGATGTTCAGAAAAAGGGCATTCCCGATCAAGAGAAGAAGAATGATGATGAGCAAGATGAGGAGACACCGCGACCGGCGCCGTTGTTTCCTCACGCGAGCTTCGTGTTTAGGGTCGTGGAGCTGACACGGACAGCGACGTTTCTCGATGTGAAGCGGTTGCCACTGTGTCTGACATGGATCTTGTACGGGGACAAGATCCGGCTCAGCTGGCTTGAGCGTTCGAAGGTCAAAGAAGAGCTTCGTGAATCTGTCCCGCATGTTGGAGGATATCGGCGATGTGCCTGCCTCAACGTCCATGGGGAGGGTAGCAGTAGGCCTTGAATGTTTCGAGTGCTTCGAGTTGCTTCGGCCAAACGAGAAGCGCGATGAAGGCGCTATCGTCGATGTCGGTGAGAACTTGGAGGTCTCGGATGGGAGGTAGTTTGGGGCAGGATTAATAGAAAGATGTTCACGAAATTTGGAACTCATCGTTAAGTATGGCGAGGGAGTCACGAGAAAGAATGAGAAAGAAAACGAGCGGTCGTGATAGTTTATAGAAAGAAGAGGAGGTCCGAGCCATTCCGTGCAACCGGAGAACAATGGATACGGTTAGCACAATAAGCAACCCAAATATGGTAACTGTAATATGTTTGTACTTGTTTATACCCTACCTACTCAGAATTCGTAACGAGCAATGCATCCGCACCAGACCTCTTTCTATGCCGCCGTCTCTTCCTTCGCGCACCATCTTCAACATCTCCCTCAGCCTCACCAGATAGAGCTCCATGAAAATTTGAACTAGTCTCGGGATCGCGTTTCCGCTTTTCTGCCTGAACGCCAGTATCATTCCCCTCGTCCCCTTCTTCGTCGTTTTCACCCTGCGTCGCTTTTAGCTTCGCGCGCTCTTTCTTACCCTTCCGTTTCTTCTGATCTCCCTGCGCTTCGGTAGCTCTGTTCTTCGTGTTTGTGCCCATGTCAAGTGACCAGGAACCCTCGTAGCGCGAGCCCACACGGGAATGCAGATTTTCGCGGAACTCCTTCAATCGGTCAGCTCGTTTTGGGTCCCAGGTCTTTTTCGCCTTGCCACCTAGAGCAATCAAGGTTGAACAAGTACTGAGATGAACGTTCAAGTAAGCAAACCAACCTCTATCAACACGATATGGTGCCATCTTCTTGAGTCCAACATAAGAGTTCAACTCCGCATCCGTCGCAAGCAAGATTTCTGTGGGCGTAAGACCGTAATCTTCAGGAACCGTAGAAATGTAATGGAAACGTGTAGGCATGTGGGAGGTCTGTGGGGTTTGCATGTGAATGCTATCAGTCCGCAAGCGGGACAGACTCACTATACCGCTGAACCCAAGCCTATTCACCACTTCGTCCATGTACGCGTTCACCTTGCGTTTTCGCTCTTCTTCTGTACCTTTCCATTCCTCGCCATCGTCATCCCAATCGTTCCGATCGGCACCCGCGTCCAAGTCCGCGTCCATTTCATCCACATCGACTCCGACATCCACATCTGCTTTCTTGTTTTTCTTCTTCTCTTTCTTCTGCTGCTTCTTCAGCTCTGCTTTTGATTTGGTGTTCGTGGGTGGGCCGATGTCGTCAATGTCAATATCGTCGTCCCAGGTTGGTTTTTCTGCATCGCCATCGTCGACTATACGTACATCAGTCGGATGGACATCAATGTTAATGGTTGGCTTTACCGATGCCGTCGTCACCGCCATACAGGTCTGCCATCTGCGCATCGTGCTTCGAGGGATCCCAATCGGCGTCTATATCGAGGTGGGCGAGGGCTGTACATGATTGGGATCCATTCAAATACGGTCAGCGATCACCAAAGAGAAGATGGCTCAAACAGTTGGGAGACTGTCCATAAAATTCATAGCTCTCACCTTCATCACCGATACCACCCAGGCCACCTTCCGAACTGACCATTTCGAGCTTTCTTCGCAGTTCATTGGCTTTGAGTGCTTTCAAGCGAGCTAGCTCCTCCTTTCTCTGTTGCTTTTTTGATTTCTTTTTGTTGGAGGTACCCTCGTCGTCTGGGTGTTCCTCGGCGACCGCGGCCTCAACCAATGCACGCTCTCTTCTGATCTCTGCCCTTCGCGCCTCGAGTAGTGCATGTTTCTCCGCTTCTTGTCGCTCTTTCTTTCGAGTACGGGCGTCTTTCCGAGTCGTAGCCTCGCGCCGAGCGGACGAGACATTACGAGGAAAAGATGTGATAAGTGCACCGCCTCTGTATGATTGTGGTAAGCGAGTGTTTGAAAGAAGTTGTGTCGCGCCGTTGGGGCTCAAGGTTGACCCCATGACTGGGACCGACCGATGCCCAACCCGAAAGCAAGCGTACTTACGGTTCCTCGAATCTAAAGTTGTACGATGTCTCGAACGCATCCGCAAGGTCGTCGAACGCGTCCTCGTCCGAGAGTGTCGTACCCCGGGCCTCTCCTTTTTCATTGACCGAGTTCCGGTCTATGCCATCGCTGCCATCCGAGTCTACTTGGGGTTTGGTCGATCTCCGTTTTGACGATTTCGACGAAGATTCGACAATTTCGTCATACGTGGGGACACGCCGGTTCGATTTGTCTACCCACCCCCGGTTGAAGATATAACTGCACGAAACGTCAATCGTTGTCGCATTTACAGTGAGACCATGCCCACAGGAGTGCAAGGTGCAACACACGGAAAAGTTCAAATGCGTCAGCAACACGTACTTGATCAAAAACTCATGATCAGCCTCTTCCTTGGGCTTTTTGTCGCGTTTCTTCGTAGCTTGCTTGTCTTGTGCCCCGTCCTTTTCTTGAGCTCTCTCCTTTTCCTTCTCTCGTTCTTTTTTGCCTTTCTTCTTCTTTGTACCCTCGTGTTTTTTGTCACCATCTCCTACGATTTCGACATCCTCTGAGGCAACAACTGCTTCGTTTGTAACCACAGTGACGAGGTTGTGAAGGTCCTCGCCGACCTCCCGCTCCAAGAATGCCATGTATTCTTCCTCCTCTAACTCGATCTCGTCACGTGTACGCGAGCGCGGTATAAGCAAATCATCGTCGTCTCCTAATTTCCGTGGTCACACAAACCAAACGGTTCCAGTCAATCCCTAGCCATCTTCGCATCTGAAAATAAGAAATAAAAAAATACCTTGTGCCTCTAAACCGATTGCGCCATGGAACGCGGCACGCGTTTCGGAGCGAAGGAGCGCTTGTTCTTCGGTGTGCGTCAACGGGAGCGGTTCGGGACTCGGTGAGCGTGTGTGTGAATCGGCTTCGGCGAGTGCGGATGCGAGTGCAGCGTCCCGGATCGTCAGTGGCTTTGTCGACTGGTTTCAACCATGCATGTGGTCAGTACGAAGGAACATCAGAGTCGAGTCTGGATCGCACACCTTTTCTTTCGCCTTTGGCTTCATAGCCGGCGCCTTGTCCTGGGTTCGCGTATGTTCCTCTATATAAAATAGGTGAACTGCCGCCTCGAGTCATGGGCAAGCCCAAAGATGCGTCCCCGCGCCTCGCCCGAACACACCTTCAAACACCCGTCTTTCACCTTCATAGATGGCCGGGTCTTTCTTCTTAATCCGCACCAGCGTACGAAGAATTGCAGCATCCACCGCCGGCGTGAGCTCCCCTCCATCCGAGTCTTCTTCCGTGTCTTCAGAATCTTCCGACGACGAGCCCGACCCTGAATAGTCGGATCCATATTTCTCTTTCACTACACCACGGAAGGATAGCATGTCAAGTCTCCGCGCAGGTGTTGAACCTAGAAAAATACAATCGACGTACGCTTCGCGAGCTCCTCTCTTTCTTTCTTGTATTCAAAGGCTTTTGCAAAGTGCTCGTTGATCGTGAGGGTGTGCGGGTCGTTGGTTTCTGAGTCTGAGTCTGAAAGCATGATGGTTGTTCTGACACGGACGCGTCAGCGAACGAAAATGGGCGGCAGTATCGGGCGTGAACTCAATGACTGAAAGGATACATCATGGATCGGGTGGTTGTTTGTACTTGTTAAGATCACAAGCCTTTGCCAAGTCTGGAAAAAATATGGAGTTTTCTTGTCTAAAAAAAAAGAGCTCTAAGCTTCTCATTAAAATCCTCCTGTGGAGCTGTGGAGGACGTCTGTGATGATAATGCTTGTGGAGCAGTATTACAGGGATGTGAAGGTGACTAGTGAAGATCGCAACGGTGACCGCGAGAACGGCTGTTTGTAGAGAGAGAACTACAAACAAGAGTTGTAGTTGTTCTCTCTTTTCTTTCCGTAGCAGTCCACCATTCCTTTGTAGCAACGTCCTGTTCTCGTAGTCTGTCATCCCCTGCTGACAAACGATCGTTATGCATTGTCTTGAACCATCTTTCGTCGAAATCCCGCAGGATACGAATACCTTTCCTATGCCACGGCTGCGTGAAAGAGCGACGTGCAAGGTTTACGCTGAGTCCCGGACTCCCGGATCAATGGCAGTGCTATTTGTACTTGTTAGGATCACAAGCCTTTGCCAAGCACACGGAAAGTAGAGTTGATTAGGATTGGCGTAAATCTTGTCCTACGAATCTTGTGTATTAACAGTCGGACTGACTCTCGGCGACGCTGTGTTGGATCCAGTGCTGTGACTGTCTCGGGTAGAAAGCTTGGCCAAGCTGACCCATGTCCACCTGACAGTAAGGCTTTTCCCACGCAACGTACGCGCGTTCTTGGCTCTCCGGCAATAGTAAACGGATCAAAATTCATGCCCCCCAAGACTTTTCGGGAAGCAGAGGTTGGTCAACCTGTTGCCCTTGGGAACGAGTCTCATGGATCGTCCCTTCCAAAGTCCATCTATGACCGTGCTACCAACTTGGAGTTTGCTGCAGACTTTGAGTCCGCATTCCACCTCTACCTCGAGGCAACCGATACTTTCCTCCATCTTTCACGCTCCGCTACTGCCACCCCCGCGTTCCAGGCACAGTGCAAGGCAAATGCGGCAAAAGCCATCCAACGGGCCGAAAAGATCAGAAAAGCCAGCAAGACGCCCGGCGCTCAGATTAACGTCGTTACTACGTCGATTGACTCCTTCAGTTCGGGTGAGGAGTGTGTAGTGCCAAGCATGTAGCCACTCACCATACCACAGAATATCAAGCCTGTATACTTCGAAAGTCATCGACCGTCAATAACGTCCGTTATCCTCTCTGGAACGAACCCGTACCCTTGCCATCGAAGCCGGGAACCCATTACTCGTATGCACATCCCCCACGACCCATGTCCCGCATGTGGCTCACTGTTCGGATGCCAGCGATCCAAATGGCCAGCCAAGTCCCCCTCTGCCCAAGACCACCAGTTCTACAACCATCACATGGAAAAGACCCTCCCTCGATCTCTTCACCTCTCTCGAGCTTTCTTTGACCTTGACACCCAGTGACATAGATCAGACCTTCATCGGCGATTGTTCCGTCTGTGCTTCTGTAGCTGTATGCATTCAACACAACCAGAGATTCAACTCGAGGGTACGTTTTCTCCTCATTCGTCTTCTCCTTGCTCGAGGTTGTGCAATGTTCTCGGCCCGAGCCCCGGTTGTGATCTCCTTTTATTCCTGTCCGCTAGTTGTGTTCAACTCCCTGCAACCGTGAGGACGACGCATATGCTAATGCCTGTCTTTCCGGAATTCCATCTTCAAAGTTGCTGTCCTCATCTCTGTTCCCGGGGAATCAGCCGGGTAGATATGATCTCAAAGCTTATCTGAATGGTGATTGCAGACGAGTACGTAAAGCACTTTCCGGTCAATGGACTATAGCGGTGACAATACGTTCAAATTCGCTATGGCACGTTACAGATATGTAAGTGTTGATTGAATGGCTATTAAGAGTAGGATTTTGATGTCTCCGTTTCTTGCACCCCACCCGTCTATTCCACGTTTATCGTCGAACATGGCATCTGTGGTGCTCATTGCTATCGAACCTTGTCTATCCTTGGAAGCCATCGATGATCTGCTTCCTTTTGACGACTCTGGGCGTCCCGTGGGAGTTTCCTCGGGAGGAAAAGCGTTTGCATGGCCAGCTTTGATCGAGAAAGCCGTATGACATCATCATTCTCATATGGCGTATTGTGAAACTGACGTTACCGCACTAGTATTTGAAGCTGATGGGAGGCTATGATTTTCCTGGGTCGTAAGTGACGTACGGCTTTTTCAGCTAGTCCAGTTCTGACCTTCTCACGCGATACGCGTGTTTGTCGACAGGAATTCTTCCGTCGATCTACGGTGCGTGTGCAATTGATTCATCGCTGCCCGTCTTCCGCGGAATCAAACGTCGTCGTGGTCTAGGGTATTGACTGGGTGGATACCTGAGCATATCGAGCTACAAAGGTGCGACTTCTGGTTATCCACGATTCTGCAGATGAATTCGCTGGGAGGATAGTATGAATCCCTGAGCTTGTAGCTTTGCGCATCTTCTGCTGGCATGTCTTGCACCCTTCTAGTACTGATGCTGTGCGCAGCACCTCATTTGAAAGGGAAAGAACGTGGGAAAGACTCGCAAACGGGTTTCGGAACGGTGAGTTCCGACAACTTTCTTCGCGACGAACGAATCATCCCTTACTAACCAGGTTTCTGGCATAGGTCACTGCGTGGTAACTGCAGGCACGGACGCTAAGACGCTCGTGAAAATTAAAGGAGTGAAGCTGCTACCTGGGCACAACTATGCCGTCGTTGGTGAGTTAACAAAGGTTATCTCTGGTCTCGCCAATAATTGCATCCTCACTGATGATCAAACCCAGATATTCGAGAAACGGAAAGCGATCGATGGTTCACGTTGGTGAATTCAACGGTGCCCATGACTAGCTCATCATTTGACGCTGAGCGCGAGAACCGCTCGAGACCGAGCGTTTCACGTGAGTGTTGGTGATGATCTCCGTGATAAATTACTGAATTACCTTGGTGGCTAGGCCTGCTCGATATGCGGTGGGATAGTATATGCGCAACATTCGAGGGCATATATACGTCTTGGGATCCGGGCCTCTTTCAGTATGACGCCATCCACCACGAGTAAGTTCTTTTGACAATGCATCATCGGATCATGGAACGGAATAATTCTCATGTATTGCAACCCAGGGTGTGGAGACCATCCAACACGGACGACAAAGTGCAAGGTGACTCCTTTCCTGTGTTTAGCGTACGTCCAACTGAAGGAAAGTCGCTGTCTTTCAGCATCCGTGCGCCATCTGCGGTTGCGCTATGAGTGCCAGATGTCCCCAGATAGAGGTGGTGACCCGCTGGATATGAGCAAAGATATCTGGGTCCTCCTAACGAGACATTTGTCCCATACTCGCAGAGGAGCAGAGTACATCTCACTGGCCGTACACCCTGAAGACGAGGACGATTGGAGAGACATATGGGCGAAAACAGGGAATACCGAGGTGGAGGTAAACTGATTCGTGATTTACTGTCCGGAACGTCGACATGATTGATCTTCCGCAGGGCCCGTATACCACTTCACCGTATGTGTTAGTGAAGACAAAGGTTGGAGAGGGGTTTCCGACCTTGTCACCTTCACCCCCGTCGGCTTCACGACCCAAGATCTCTGGTGCTCTTTCAATTTTTGCCAGTTATGACGGTCCGTTTGATGACGTCTTCTTCACCGTGAACGTGTACTGTGGTGCGGATGTCAAGGCGTCATGGGACGAAGACTCGGGGATAGAGGACCTTATTAGTCCTAGAGGTACTGGGTTTAGTATTAAAGTACATCTTGGCGTCGACGCGACGTTGTGTACGCATGCTTATCTGGTTGGCAGGTCGACGGCACACTCACCACCAAAAATGCGGGCGGGAATCATACACATCCGACGTACATGCTCAACCCCCAATGGCACCTCCGTATCTATGACGAGAATGCAAGCTTGAGTGGGATGGGTGTATTCACGTCCAGTGGAAAGGCGTCGCCTCTGAAGGGTTTCGTGGAGAGTTCGAAGATAGTTGCCGTGGGCGGGAAGAGCAAGACGGGGCAGAAGTCTGTCGTGGTACTGAGTGCGCAAGGCCCCAGAGAAGTGCCGCTGAACGTAACCGCTGTCTGGTCTTCGGGCGAGCGGATTTTCGAGTGAGTACTAATGTCTTTTTTCTATTCTCAAGTTTTTGTTTCGATGCTTACGTTATTGTATAGGTTAGCGCAAAAGGAAGTAGTTGCTTCTTCCGGGGCATACACATACGGTCGAGCAAGAGCAGCGGAAGACATGGCATGTAGGTCTCGATGTTCTTGCTTACAGCCCCGATACTGATGTATTGCAAAGCGGGTGACTACACCGTGATCCTTTCCGCATTTGAGCCTCAAATCCATCTCGGGCAATTCACGCTCAAGGTTGAATGTTCACGCAAGGTCGACCTCACGCCTATTCCGCAGGAAGGGGCAGGGATGTATGCGAGGGTCTCTAAAGGCGAGTGGTGAGTGTTGATAATTTCCATCAATCAACGACCTAGAGCAATTCTGATACTTGACAAGGGGCGAACGTACTGCCGTTGGAGGACCAAGTCATGGACGGTATCAATCGAATCCGATCTACGAGGTCCAGCTCCCGTCTAGCGCACAGCTCAGGTGTGTTGGCCATGGCCGTCTATTCTCCTCTCTACTTGCTTCCCTCGATGACTTACATACCTACCCATCACGCGTAGTGCTCGCCTGCATCTCACGTCACCTGCTCCAACTGCTGCGCTCAACCTCTCCCTCTTTCCTGCATCATCCTCTGCATCCGAAACACCTACTTTGAATAGGCTTTTGGCTTCTTCGGGTCCTTATAGCGATGCCCTGTCTGGGGTATGCATCCCCACTCGCATGCTGAGCCCAGGCAAATATTGGCTCGTCCCATCGACGTTTGCCGCAGGGATACACGTTTCGTTTCGATTGGTGGTATATTGCTCCGATGCGGGGTGCGTCGTCTCCAGGCGGAGATCGTAGCCCCACGTGGAGTCGTGGTCGCATGGGCTCCCTATGTCACACAGCTTCTTGAACATTCACGATAGTCTCACTGTATTGTATCATTTCTTACTTAGCATTCATGTATCATCGATGTATGCCGACGGCCGAGCAAAGTGTCCCGTTGGGAACGCCCAGCGTCGGGGGACTGGAGAAGGGCGAGAGGAGAAAATCATTGACACGTTTGAGCGTCGTGCGAGATGGGTTCGCTTGTGGGCAACAGGATATGATCCACTGAAGGCGGGTTTTGAGCACGTCTTTGGCTACATTCGATCGAGTGAGTTTTGCTGAGACAATCGGACCATCGAATGTCACGTACATATATCATCGCGTGCGTTTCCTTGTGAGCAGAACGATCCGTCCGGGCGGAAGAATGTCGCCAAGGCGGCGACGGCGACGCCAACACTGATGTCCGTCCCAGTGTTGCACGCGATACAGACGGTGTGCTGGTTCTGGAGATGATGTTGGATGAACGGCATCGAGCGCGGTAAGACGACGGTAAGAAAATGATGTTGGCCTTTCTTCCCCTCTGGCGTCTGAATGCCTAGCATCCTGGATTCTTCCCTTGGCAAGACCCCCACCGTGGACGTGAGATGGTTCGGATCATCGGGGGTCAAACACAAGAAAGCGATGTCGTGGTGGGTTCGGAGCAAGTCAGGTCGTCGTAAGGAGGCTATGTTGCAGATAGAGATACGTCCCGAAATGTGTTGGATTGGCGTGCCGCAGAGTGGTTGATTGGGATCTGTGGCATCATTGGTGTGGGGGGAGGCTGAGACGACCGACCGAACGAGGTCTGGGAGGTCGGAGGGAGCCGTGGACAAGATGTTGTCACAGTGCCTCCAGTACACGTTCGGAGTGAGACCCTGTAAATAAAACGAGGGCGATAAATAACGTTGGCGTCGAGATCAGGTGGAAGACAGACCATGCCCCAGAGTTCGTGATCGTCCCCGGATCCTTGGATATAGGCAAACCCAGAGGCTCGGCGTTCCATGCCATCTATGACTTGTTTGGAGGCAGATACACATATGATCGGGTAGAACGCATGGTCAGGCGGTTTCGGAAACGCGGGGAAGACGGTCGTGGCGGGTGTGATCCATATCGGACGGAGTGGATAATCCAGCTTTGGGAATGAATAGGAGGATGCCTGAGGGACCGTTAGCGTTCGAAGTGAACACGCATGGCGGTTCAGGGGAATTTACCGCGAGCTCGGAAGTCCATCCGTCGAGCTTGCGCTCGATCTGACTGTGTTCCTGTGGACTAACGTTTCCTGGTGGCGTGTAGAGTGCGGTATCCCAAGCCCCAGAGTGGGTTTCGGAGGCTCGTCTGAGGGTCGCGCGATTGATGACGGAGCACCATATGGGTACTGTTTTCGACAGCGCGTCCGGGATGCGCTTCCCAGCTCTGGTCGAATCCACCAAAACGAGGCTGTTGCGTGGGATGAATGGCGATGCGTCACACTGAGGTGAAACACGTACCCGGCATGTTCGGCGATCAGAGGGAGAATGTGGAGGTTAGGTCTGCGCAGATTAAAGCTCCAGTTGTTCGTATGACCATCCGTGGATTTGAAGTAAGCACGCTCTGCGGAAGCCTGGCGTGTGATGTAACGTAAGCAGTGGCAGTATGTTTCGAAACATACGGTACTTACGATTTTTGGATCGGTATACCAAGCGCCGCAGCGCATGTTGGCTGACAGTACTTGACGTATCCGTCAACCTGTTGCAGTGCAAGAGCGAGAGAAGCATACGAAGCAACGGGAAATCGGGGTAGTGGTCGTGCACCTGCTTGATGAACACTGCATCTTCGGCGATCGAATGGACACGACTGAAGATGGATTGCGATTCCCTCCTGAGCTCTGCGAGCGCGTTTACAGTGGTCTCCTTCGCGTCCATGTGAAAGATAAGAGTGGCAAAGTTACCCCATTTGCTATCTGCTAAACTAACCGCAACTCGCCGAGGGGGTGTTGTCACCGCGACGACGCGTAGAATTCGAACGCGGTGAGTAATGACTCGAAACACGTAAGCTGCGGACGAGAAGTACTTCTGAACTGCACATCCAGGCCAGCGACCGCGTCGTTCTCGGCTTAGCGCTATACCCCTTACATCACTTTACCTGACACCGGTAAACCTTTCCGCTCGTTACATAGTTCCATCGTCGCTCTTTTTCTTCTTCTTTCTCATTTCCGCCAGTGGTGGTCCTGCCAAGTAACCTATGGCGGTTTCTTTCCGCCCTAATCATTCCTTCTCGTGGTCCTTGGCACTCGTTCTTGCTGCTCGGTTCACATCCGGAGTCTCCGCGGTCGCTCCTGCACTTGCTCGCCAACAGCTCACCCGCGTCCAAGACCCAAACGTTATCTTTCAAAATATCAATGGCACGATAGTCGTATACAGTCCCGTCACGGGCCAGCAAATCCCTCAAGGGCTGGCCTCGGACGGGAGTGGCTCTGGTTTCTCGACAAGTGCGGTCTTGTGGATTGTCTTTTCCTTCGTCGTCGGTGCCCCTCTTCTTTTGGCAGGCTTCCGTGGGGGGCGTTTAACTCTAGGTGCGGCTATTGGAACTGCCGCTGTGCTTGCCTGTAAGCGTTCTTGCTCGTGTCGCTGTTTCGACGTTGACATCGACGACGGCCTCAAGCTTGGGCTGTCATCGTAAACACCCTGGACAATGTTGGTGTCTCCGATGCTGTTCTGACCCTCTGCATTCTCGTATTATTCGCCATGGGCTTTAGTTTGGGGCTCTTGGAGATGACCCGTGTCGTCGGGATCCTTGTCCTCGGAGCTCTGGGCGGTCTGGCCATTGGGGTCCGCATCGTTCTGCTGCGAAGCGGACTGCTCATTTCGGATTCTGATGCCTTCTTCGTCAACTGGCTCATCATAGGCGTGTGCGGCATTGCTGGGAGTATCCTCGTCGTGTGGAAGCAAAGATACGGGATAGTATGCCGTCTTGCCAAGCCCCATCCTGGATGCCTGCTGACAGTGTTACTTTGCAGCTCAACGGCTGTACTTCGACAGGTTCGTTTTTATGTGGCCTCGGATTCGACCTTGTCGTCAACCAACAATCTGGTATGAGTCGTGGACTTCGCTACCTATTTGACAGAAACAGTTATCATGTTGTGGTACGTCTTATATGAAGCCTTTTATGATATCTTGTTTACTGGTGGTGTCTTGCAGGACACCATGACGAACGGATATTCACCGCCTGTGACGACAGTGGTTATCCTCGCGGTGTCCTTGGGTGTAACGTACGTTGCGTTCTACCCGCAGCAGATGGACCCAACAATTTATCCTTCTTCAGCCCGGCTTTTGCCTTTGCGCAGTGGAAAGTCTTCACACGTGCGTTTGGTGGGGCCGAGTGCGACACCTTTGGCGGATCTGTTTGGGAGCCACAAGAAGTTCCCCAAGACGAGGAATCAATTCCGCAGCAATCCGTGGATATGCCGGATACGCCGACGGCTGAAAAGCCGCCCAAGCTACCGCTATCTGATAATGCCAAGGAGGGCCGATCAAGCTAGCACGTTCTCATTTTTCCTTTTTACTGCATCAACAGTGCAACCGGACTTGGACATAGACTTGGTTTCGTATGGACATGACGGCCATCACGACGCAATTACGCGGCAAGCATTCAATCTCTTGTAGAGCCATTATAATATCCCCGACGCTATCGCATTGGCAGGGTTTTCGTGCTTTTTCTATCCGACATTGAACATATACCCGCAGTATTTTAGCACGTAGTTGCATTTATTTATTTGACTCCTACCCGAGCAAGAGGTATATTGGACAATCCAAATGAGGGAATTCACATGTTAAATCCGTGCCGAGGCGAAGATGATTTGAACGAGGGGTCATTTGGAGGGCAGGATCCATTAATACAAGTACTACCATTTCCATCTCCCCGCTTCGAAGCTCCCGTTTCATTTCCTTGCCCCTCCCCTAGTTGCCCGCTCGGTCCATGTCACGAAACAGCGAAAAGAAGCCAGTCGGGTTTGCGACCCACATCACCGCTGGTGGAATCGCTGGCGCGATGGAAGCAGTGCGTCCTCCAGATTGCAGCGGTGTTCAACGGCCAGTCCTCACATCCCCCTGCTCGCCAGTTATGCTGCCAGCCACTCGACACCATCAAGGTGCGGATGCAGCTCTCCAAGACAGGCAGCGCACCGGGGGTATGTGCCCAACCCATTCTGAACGCAGGCCACACACTAAGAGTAGCGTGCGACGCGGTAGACGAAGCCGCGCGGTGTCATCGCGACTGGCGTCCGAATCGTGCAACGTGAAACTCCACTTGCGCTGTACAAGGGGCTCGGCGCGGTCTTGTCGGGCATTGTCCCTAAAATGGCCATCCGCTTCGCGAGCTTCGAGACATACAAAGGCTGGTTGGCGGATAAAACTACAGGGAAGACGAGTGTTGGGAGCATTTTTATCGGTATGTTGCATACCGTTGACAGCATCGAGCACAGGGTCTCATGGTTGCTGTTCGCCTTGACCAGCTGGTCTTGCTTCGGGTACAACGGAGGCAATAGCCGTCGTCTGTCCCATGGAAGTGGTCAAGATCAGGCTGCAGGCCCAACAACATTCGCTAGTCGATCCGCTAGAGACGCCACGATATCGTAATGCAGCACACGCTGTTTATACAATCGTCCGCGAGGAAGGACTCTCGACACTTTATAGAGGTGTCTCGCTTACCGCACTGCGCCAAGCCACTAACCAGGGTGAGCGTTCAACGCCCGTCGCGTGTTTGGCTAAATCAGAACTGTGATGGAATTGTCAGGCGCCAACTTCACGGCATATCAAGAACTGAAGAAACGAGCACATCGATACCAGCCTGATCTCGCTGAACTTCCGTCGTACCAGCACATGATAATCGGACTGATATCCGGGGCCATGGGTCCGTTCTCCAATGCTCCTATTGACACTATCAAAACACGTGAGTTCTGCAGGCATGAGTCATCATCAAGTCAATGACTGACTTTTTTTGGTAAAGGACTGCAAAAAACTACATGGGAGCCGGAAGTCACCGCGATGCAGCGAATAGCAATAATTGCAAAGGACATGTGGCGCAAAGAGGGCGCTAGATCGTTTTACAAGGGTATCACGCCGCGAGTCCTCCGCGTTGCACCTGGGCAAGCCATTGTATTTGCTGTATATGAGAGGGTGAAGACGAACATCGAGAAGATTAGCGTGTCACCTTCAGACGATCACTATACCGAATGATACGCAGTGTGTTCTCTATCCAGTGTAGCGGAGTGGTTGCTGATTTGGTTAGATACTTGATGTTTTTGCCCACCTGAAAACATGACTACTGCATGTGTAAGATGAGCGCAAAGGAACCAAGTGGCCAGACTCTCGGGCAGGATGCTGGTTGGTTCGTAACAAAGTAATCATCATATGGGGGCAATTCGGAACTGAATGCATGAGGGCCGGGTTTCGTTTACGTACGGCTGGACCAGGCTGGTGGATCTGATGCGAGGGTGGAGAAAGCACAAACGATATTCTGGAGATGGCATCACACATCCCAAAGTGCCGAGAGGCTCCGAGCTTTACCCTTTTGATCCATTTCTGCTTTAAAATATCAGTTCATGATCTGCCTGTTGATGGTTTCACCGAGACAGTGCTTCATTTGGACCTCTGTGCAATTAATGTGTTAAGGAGCTGGGAGGTAACATTGATGTACAAAGCGAGTATCACCCGGCCTGTGTCCGATACTGATTTCATCCACAGCAGTCAAATTTTGAGTTCCCGGCGCGAAGATGCATTATGATCTTTTACCGGCACAGCGCTGCACAAGTTTGATGGCGTCTTTATATATAGTGGGAATGGAGAATGTGTTAATTATTATGATTCAAATGTTCATGGATGCAATTGGCTCGGCAAAGTCTCCGTATAGGCCAGGGTTGTTATGAGACTCTGTTCAGAATTAGCAGAAGCCAAGTTGGAGGAAAGGTCGTGAACTGATTGCCTATAGGGTGACAGTGTGACAGTGTGACAGATGCTGAGATATGGAATTCCCACGGGTGATAAACATCGGTACACAGAGGGTCGAGAGGTGCTTAGCTGAAAGAAGTCGACCGTTCTCTCTCTCTTTCATCCGGCGCGTTTACTCAAACATTTCTTTCCTTGACGCGTCCCAGCTCGTGCGCGATGGCATCTTGGAGTCCTCAACCTGCGGGATTGCAGGAAATTCTTCAGACGATACGCGATTCCACCGACACCCAAAACAAAGTTCAGAGGACCATCACTCATGTACGAATAGCCCCCCTTCTTTATCCCGATCTCGTCGTGTTCACCTCCATTTACATAGAAACTCAATACCTTCACGCGTGTACCAGACTACATAGCATATCTGGCCCATATCTTGGCTGCCTTGCCACAGGAGGAGGACCAGATTCGGACAATTGCTGGTTACCTCCTCAAGAACAATGCCTACCTGATTCTCAAGGCTTCCCCTGACGTAGCAGAGTATGCAAAAGTTGCCGTGCTTTCTGCTTTCAGTGACCCTTCTGCCTTGGTCCGGACCGCTGCCGGTCAAGACATCGTGGCATTCCTAGGGGTTTTGGAACCCAAAAATTGGCCCGATTGTCTCGAGCAACTCGTCGGTATGTTAGATGATCCAAATCGTCAGGAGGTGAGTCCACCAGTACTGGAAAGGTGTGCCACCTACGCCCCGCTGTAATCCTGCGAACGTATCACAGCATGATACCATGCACCATGCGCACTGGGCGCTGCGTCGTTTGTTCGGGGCAGTATAGCGCCCTATTTGGCAGACTGACGGCATGTACATTCTGCTAAGAGTGTCGTGATATGCCTCTTGGTGATGCTCCTGTCGTGATTTTCACTCCCGAAGCCGTTGCATGGCCTCTCAATTTGCTACTGTTTTCCCACTCGCCTTTTGACATCGTTAAAATCACGTACTGAACTCCGAGCGTAGGCTGCTTTCAGTGTTTTTGAAAAAGCTTGCGAAGATTTTCCACGGAAACTGGACATTGAGATCAATGGAACCCGCCCCCTTGACTTTATGATTCCAAAGTTCCTCATGCTATCAGAGCACCCATCACCTAAAATGCGCTCCCACGCCGTCGCTTGCTTATCATATTTCGTGCCGATCAACTCGCAGTCACTTTTTGCGCACATCGACACATTCATTGCATGTTTGTTCAAGCGTGCATCGGACGAAGACCCTTCGGTCCGCCGCCATGTGTGCCAAGCTCTCGTACTACTTCTTGCTGCTCGTCCTGAAAAGCTCATGCCGGAAATGGCCAACGTTGCAGAGTATATGTTGTACTCGACAAAGGACAAAAACGAGAGTGTCGCTTTGGAGGCTTGTGAATTCTGGTTAACTTTTGCCGAGGACCCCGATCTTGCACCGTACTTGCACCCCCTCCTTGGCCGTGTAGCTCCTGTGCTCCTCGATTGCATGGTTTATGGCGAAGATGATCTACTTTGGCTCGAGGGGGACACGGAAGACACCACCGTTCCCGATAAGGAGACTGACATAAAACCACGCCACTATGGTTCCAAATTCCATGGGCTGGAGCGCGAGGGGGCAGAGGCTGGCGACGATGCGGCCAAGCGCGGCGCCTACGGTCAGGAAACAATAGACGATGATGAGGACGACTATGACCTGGACGACGACGACTTTGCTGATGAAATGTCCACGGAGTGGAATCTCCGGAAATGTGCCGCCGCTGCCTTGGATGTATTGGCTGTCAGATTCGGTGCAGACCTGATGAACGTCCTCCTTGCCCCCTTGAAAGACAAGCTATGGAGTACAGAGTGGCTACAGAGGGAGAGTGCGATATTAGCATTGGGTGCTATGGCTGAAGGTGAGCTTGACTTAGTGCTTCTGGCCAGTGCAATGCTAACAAGATAATAAGGTTGTATCGATTTCATCGAGGAACACTTGAAGGTCCTCATTCCTTACTTGCTCAATACACTGAATGATCCCAAGGTGCGTTACGCGATACATGGACACGATTTATCGTTGATGTTCAGTCTCCGTAGCCTCTTGTCCGTTCAATCACCTGTTGGACGTTAGGCCGTTATGCAAGTTGGTGCACACAGCCAATATCGGAAGACCACAAAAATCGATACTTCATCCCTACAATGGAAGGTGTACGTATGAGATATGCAGACTATCCCTCGTCAGCTCATGCCTTGACCAGCTTCTTCGGATGGTTTTGGACGACAATAAACGGGTACAAGAGGCTGGTTGCAGTGCATTTGCGACTCTCGAAGAGGATGCCGGCCCGGAACTTTCCCCTTACCTCGAGCCAGTTCTGCGTAACCTGGTTTTCGCATTCCAGAAGTACCAACACAAGAACATGCTCATTCTGTACGACGCCATCGGCACCCTCGCTGACGCTGTGGGACGTGCATTGTCAAATCCCCAGTATGTTGAGATATTGATGCCTCCACTCACTGGCCGATGGAATAAACTACAAGATGATGACGAGGATCTGATCCCCTTGCTCGAGGTAATACCTTCGTAATTGCATGTAGCTGGCGCTTACACACGTTCTGCAGTGTCTTTCCTCAGTTGCAATTGCTATGGGGCCTGGATTTACACCATACGCACCTCTCGTTTTCCAGCGATGTGCCAATATCGTCCATCAAGCACTTCTTTCATACCAGGCGTACCAGCAAAATCCGGATTTGGATGAACCCGACAAATCTTTCCTTGTCGTATCGCTGGATCTCCTATCAGGTCTAGCGCAGGGTTTGGGTGTTACTCTGGAGCCCATCATCTCACATACGCAACCCAGTCTTCTCACGCTGCTTACTGTTTGCCTGAAGCACCCACAAGCACCGGTGCGTCAATCGGCCTATGCGCTTGTTGGCGATTTGGCAATGGGATGCTTCAACCTCTTGCGGCCCCATCTTTCTGCAATTATGGCAGAGCTCATCCAACAGCTCGATCCTGAGCCAAAGGTGGAGTTTGTCAGCGCTTGTAACAATGCTGCGTGGTCTGTTGGTGAAGTTGCACTGCGCTACGGACGAGGTAAGATTTTCAGGGTCTCGTTTGTGTATCTCCTGTTCATTTCCCGCCTCTGTAGATGATCCTGAGTTCCAACAATGGGTCAACCCCTTGATCGCCCGTCTCATTCCAATCTTGCTACACCCAAAGGCACCCCGCAGCCTCCACGAAAATGCAGCAGTATCAATCGGCCGAATTGGTCTCATGCATCCGGTTCTTGTTGCACCTCATCTGCCAGAGTTCGCTCAAGCATGGTGCCAGGCGTTGTATGAAATTCGTGACAACGAGGAGAAGGATTCTGCTTTCCGTGGTCTCTGCACCCTCGTGCAGACGAACCCTGCTGGTATCGCCAAGGTCAGTTAATATAGGAGTATTTTACCTGTGGCCAAAGGCTGACCAACCATGCCTGTAGAGTCTGTTGTGGTTCTGTAACGCCATCGTTCGGTGGAACAACCCTTCCCCGGAGCTCAACGCAATGTTCCAACAACTTTTGACAGGGTTCCGGAACCATGACGTTGCTGGGTGGCAGGCTCAAGTAACCGTCTTTCCCCCAGCCATCCAAGACAGACTCGCGACGCGATATGGAGTGTAATCGGGTTGTCATCGCTAACTTCACTAGATAATATCTTCACGATCTCATCTACGACCCACGTGCACTGCCCTACGACCCAAACGACCCCCTGTACACAGCGTACTCCCTGTTGCCGCCCGTGTCTCCTACCATTTTGTATCGACCATCGATTGGATCCGTTGTCTGCCTCTTTTTAAAACTTTTTTTCCACGTAGTAGTAGTAACAGTAGCACTTTTTCACCCGTTCAGTCCGGTCTCGTGCGTTGTCTCAACCCCATCTGTAGTTACAAGTAGTTAGTCTTAGTTACCACCGGTTACCGAACGCCTAGCTAGTTCGAACGTACATACCTCCTCTGCAGTCAACCGTCCGTTTCTCTCGATGTGTCTTGTATATCTCGCTCGCTCTTTTTTTTCTTTCTGATACAAATACTGGTAGACGCCACCCTCCTCTTTCAATTTTTTTAAAAACGTTTTCCTTTGTCCCGGCCAACACGCACATTTTGTAGTAGATAGCAGTAGATACATTTTCGAGCAACGCACTGACACTTTGGATATT
>JBBPRH010000363.1:0-23617 GCA_038092915.1 Boletus pseudopeckii
CGCAGACACCGTCCTCACCGTACTATGCTTACCCGTCGGTCAACTGTCCCGGTACGCCCACCATGGGCATCTCCCCCACAGACGTGGAGACCCTGAACAATATATCCATCAACGGCATCACCGCACACCATCTCGCATCCTCGCTCCCTGCCTCGCACGTCAGCAACCTCTCCAAACCCGCCCCTTCCACCGTCTCATCCACACCAGCGACCAAACAACTCGATCCTGACACCCACCTCTCTGAGAAACGACGGTGACGACGAGAATCCCACAATGCTGTTGAGCGTTGGAGGCGAAACAACATTAATGAGTGCATCAGCGAACTGGCGAGCCTCATTCCCGGTGTCCTTTTCGAGTGCGACAGCCCGCTCGTTGTGCCGGGTACCACCCCACCGGCAGGTTCGGCACCCGGTCCAAACATTGCCAAGGACTTGTTTACCATTGGCCTCTTGGGCGATAATGGTACATGATTTGCGTTTTAGTGCGTGGCGTTGACTGATTGGGATGTGAAATTCAGCAGGTTAATGTAGTGAAATTCAGCGTGAATTGGCAGATATGTGCCAATGAATTTCAGCAATTGATGAGAACCAATGAATCACAATATCAGATTTTCATTGCTTCTCATTCCACTGAATTTCACAGTACTTATCAAGGGAATGATACAATGCAATTCTCGATTGAAATGGGATGTGCTTGGATGTATGTACAGTATGAAAGCGATACAACACAACACAAGAGCAACATGAAAGTGTAAGAACTAAGAGCACCCCAAAGGGAAGGGGAGGAGGGTCTGAGAACATTGGGAAGAGTGTTCAAGACCAGGGACGGGCCTCAGGGATCATTGGATTTGGCCAGGATTACTGCGAGAAGAAAAGTGAAAGAGTGTCCAAGTTCAAAAAGTGTGAGGAAGAGCATCTGACATCCAGCAACAATAGGGAAGAGTCCAAGACCTAGAATGAGCCTGGGCAATGGTCACATTGGCCAGGATTGCTGGGAGAACAACATAAGAGCATTCAAAAATGATGGGAGGAGCATCCAAGACCAGGGATGCACCCAGGCGATTATTGCATTTGGCCAGGGTTGCTGCTGGGGGAACGACTTGGAAAAAAGAAATAAGAGTGCCAAAAGGGAATAGGAAGAGTGTCCAAGACCAGGGATGGGCCCGAGTGATTGTCATATTGAGCAGGGTTGTCTCTTGATTGATTCTTGCAAGTATTGAACAACCTGCAAAGTCACAAGCAAAGACTGCGCACAAGTGACCTCAACAAACCCCTCTGAACAATATCAGTGCTTGATGGCAGTGCGAGATTGCATGCGAGTGTTTGGCTTCTGGCTCTGAGAGTTGTCTGTTGGAGGTTGTGTTCTGTCATCATGACAGCCAGGGAAGGTTGATGGTCCACTGGCAGCCTGTGTAATACTAGATTAATAAGGTAGACTCATCAAAGAACAAGCTCACTGTCTTTTGAGTTCTTTTGAGCATGACAAGCGAAATGGAAGCACTTGTTAAGGGTAAGTGATGGGTCGACAACTGGGAAAACATACCTTTGACTTCTTCACTGGTCTCGGTTTTGGCCTTGGCTTGTTGCCGCCAGTCATATTACCAGGTACTGTGGTATCTTCAACTTGCCTGTCAGTCTTAGCAACCTTCTGTTTTTGATGCATGACGGCACTCATTGTGATGTTGTCGAGGAGTTCATCGCCTCTGGTATCATCCAGTTCTTGCAAATACTTTCCTGCCTTGCCACTTGCAACCATTTCCTCAAAGGCTTCAGAATATGTGACATCCAAATCTTCAGTGATGAGGCGTCATACAATATAGAGAATGAGAATGAAATGTACAAACTGTTCCAGACTCAATGGTGTGAAAGCCTCAGTGGATGTTGTTGTTGGATCAATCAATTGCATGATGGATGTGTGTATGACGGCATAGCCTTTCGGCCTATAGCTGTGCTTATTCGTCACCGAGGATATTATAATATGTAGAATGGACGTCACTCACTATCTAGGTCATGCCTTCTTCACAATCATCCTGGATATTGATGACGATGGCAGCTTTGAAAATCATGTGAACACCTTCTCGCTCGTCTTGCCCAGTCCGAGCTCAAAAAGATCATCTATGAGATTACAGAAAATCTCATTAGTCTCTACTTTGATTGATATGTGCAAGAGTTCAGTGAGCTCATTCTGGAGGTTGGCCGCCTTGGAAATATGCTCGGGTAGACAAGCAAAGTCGATGGTTGTTGGCCATCCATTAACAATGGTGCAGTGTTGTAATATTTTCTTATTGTGCTCATTCATGATTTGAAGACAGATATTGAGTTTGAGTCGGGCGACTCCTTTTCCATTAGGACCATTGGCACCAATCAATGCTTTTTGCTTCCTGATATTGGCTCATAAGGTGCTAGAGACCATGGTGGAGATTGTCTCAAAGCATCCCTTGCTTGGACATATCACCAGTATGATGTCAGTATCAAGTGTGGCTGGCTTCTTCGCTTTCTATAAGGGATCACCCATCAGTCACAACATCATGTCATGTCAAATGCTCACCTCTTCAGTGGTGATGGCTGATGTTCATGATTTCTTGGAAAGACATTCATCCTGAGCCCCCTCGTGTTCCACCTCCTGCAGATCAAAGGAATGATGAATTAATATTAAGATAATACATAACTGGAATATACTTCAGTGATTCATCGTTTGCCTGCTGTTTGTAGCATTCTGGCCCACTTGGTCTTCTGTGTCATAATTTCCGGTGTGATCATTCTAGAATAACCATCATTCTCCAAATCATACTTGTAGGTTGAGGTTTGTCAGGAGCAGTAACTTGAGGTGAAGATGTATGCACTAACCTCCAAGTCCATCTAACCTGATGTCATGAGACTTTTAGTAGTAGCAATCACTCGTGCCGGAATGGTGATTTTGATTGGAGATGGGCACTGCTGAGTCATGGGAAATAGATAATCAGTATTCAACTCATTACCGACTTGAATTCAAATGTGACTAATCTCAGGTATACTGTTTGTGCCTTGATGAAGTATTCCATTTGAAGGGTTCTTTGATGCTGGCAGTGACTGTTTTGCTGACATGGTGGGCGGCTGGTGATACTAACTATAAATATACTTCAGCGCGATTGTTATGAGGGTGTTTTGTCTGAGTCTTCGTGGCCTTCATTTGAAACTTTGGCTGATAGTAATGTATAGCATCAGTAAATGTATAGTGCGAAGAAATTTTACTTGACCAGTGGCTCGTTCCTGGGAGAATCAATCTCCATGTCACTCTTGCTGTCATCCTCACTGTCGCCATCTATGTTGTTGCCATTGTCATTTTCTTTTGAGTTCAGACTACCAGTGGGGTGATCCTGAGTATGATCATGTCACCGATAATTCCCAACACTGTACTAGTGGAAAATTACATACCCTGTGTCCCAAGTTCATTCCAATCAATGCCCAATTGATTGTTCGAGTCAGCTTTTGTGTTGATTAAATATTGTTTGAGTATATCTTGGATCGGCCATCCATTACTGTAAATGTGAAAGTCCTTGTATTTTTGCTGGATCTGTGAAATAATGAATCAGTTATGATTGGACTAATAACCAACTAATGAATGTACAACGGCCACAACTTGGCATCGGAGGAGGGGCGGCTGCCTTTGCCAGGTCTTGTTTGGCTCAAGAATCCTGTGTGCAGTGTTACAGGCAGCCTTCTATCGAAAAAATAGGTCTTTAGTTACTAGTGGGACGCATATACTCACCACAAGCTGGTTATACTTTCCTCGATTGTCAGCAAGGCCCATTGCCTCTTGGAGATTATATCCATTGCTCCTTCCTGCTGAGCCTGGAGGTTTGGGGATGAGTTTTTGTCCTGATCTGAAAGTGACTGTGACTGTGTTGTTTTGTCATTTTTTTGGAGCTGCTGATGCTCCTTTGAAAGATAAGCACTAATATGTGTTGTTGGCAAAATGGTCTTACTCTGCATATTGGTTACCTCCAATTGAAGACTGCTCATGTTTTCTGCAATCTTGTCGATCCTAGAGCTCTTTTGTTTGCCAGCGGATTTGTTTTTTGGCAACATATCAATGTGAAGTAGTAAGGAAAGGAATTTTGGGGATTTGGGAATGTGACTTGCTATCTAATCGCATGATTACAACAAAATCATGTGAGAGTCATACGATCATGTGAGCTTATCAACATTCAATCCTTCAAGGTTTTTACTGTATGCTATGCCTTTGTCTCTAATGCAAATGAATACGCTTAAACACTGCAAACATTCACCCCACTGTTATCAGTTCCTGAACTTTGAGATGAGGCGCAAACATTATGCAATTGTCAACCCTGCTGAGATATTGCCTTCTGACTATGGCAGTGCCAATGACAACGGAGACTCAGGGCATGAGAGCTGCCCTCAAAAGATCTTGCTTTCCGACTATGGCAGTGCCAACAATGGTGGAGATTTGGTGCGCAAGAGTTGCTTTTGTAGGATTTCACTATCTACGACACTGGGAATGCCAATGATGACAAGAGTTTAGCATCAGGGCACCAGAGTCAGCAAGACAGGACTTTACCCTCTGACTACAGCAGTGCCAATGACGACAGGGATTCGGGGCGCGACTCATGTGGGAGCCACAGTCATAAGATCTTGCCTTCCAACTATGGATCACCCAACTTGTACTTTAACTCATCTATGATCATCAGCGACAGCAAAGATCTGCAAGGCAATGATATTAGTCTTGGTCATCTAGACAAAGAGTTGCAGTCAGAGAACTCAGAGATCTCCATCCATTCAGATAACAGTAGTTCTGACATCACTGATCACCTATTGTTCGATGAATATCAAAAAGGCCTCAGAGTTGATCCAAGTAGAACTGGATGACATCATCGAGTATCTTCGAGATTGGTATGGACCAGCATCGGAGAAAAAGACCCATGATGCTTGTAAGTTACCCAACATACTGATTGTATTTTTCTGATTTAAGTTTCTAGGCGACTTGATGATTATGGATGAAGATTGTGACAATATCTGAGCTTATCAGCTGAAGATTATGTGTAATATGCCTCAGTGTGTCTTCAATCACATGTGCTGTGCATTCCAACACAAGATGAACATTGATTCTGAATGGATCATATTACATTGTCTTGCTGTCCTTGCTGGAATTGATCCCGAAGTCTATCACTGCTGCACAAATTCATGTATTGCTTACACACTCAAATATGTCCATCATGAATCATGTTCCTTCTGCAAGGAGCCATGTTATGGCAAGGAGAGTCAACCATGCCATGTGTTCTACTACATTCCCATCATTCCCTGATTCCAAGCATTTTTCCAAAATACTGAAATGATATGAAAACTCTCATACCGCTTGTCTTTCCATCATCAAGAAGGCCTGATATGAGACATTTTTGATAGTGCATGGTACCACACCTTGCTCAGTCAAAACATAGTCATCAATGGTGTCAAACATAATCACAAGTACTTCTCTGGCAAGCACGACTTAGCATTCTCCCTTACTATTGATGAATTCCTACTCTTTGACTGAAGACATGGCAGGCTCTCAGCCACCTCCATTATTCTCCAGAATCTCAATTTGCCACCTGAGATTCGAACACACCTCGAAAATCTTATCTGTGTTGGCATCATACCAGGTCCTTATCAGCCAAAGGATCTAAGCTCCTTCTTGTCTCCACTTGACAACGAGAGTGCAGTGTTAGCCAAGGGTATTCGCACATACAATGCTGAAGACAAAACTGAGTTCTCCCTCCATGGCTATGTGATTTTCAAAACTGGTGACATTATTGCAATTGAAAAGCTACTCAACATTAAGGGTCATAACACCTACTGTCCCTGCTGGTTGTGCAAAATCAAGGGCGTTCATGACATCGGTGGTGGGGGAACCATCTATTACACTCTTCTCACAACTTCTAATGAGCCCCATCAAATCCATCCATCAGCCAATCCAGACAATCTACCACTATGATCCCATGGTGATTTCAGTCATGCTGTCAAGCTAATGCACAATGCATCCATCCAAAGAGAGTATAACAACATCATGAAGGAATGGAGTATTTGTGGAAAGCCTTCATTACGACGGATCACATCCATTGATTATGCCATCTGTGCACCATGGGAATGGATGCATCTACTTCTTGAGAATGTTGTCCCAACACTTGTCAAGCATTGGACAGGACAGTTCAAGGGCCTCGATACAGGAAGCGAAAGTTATGAGATCATGCCTGATGTTTGGGAGGGGATTGGCAGGGAAACTGCAGCCACAGTAAAAGATATCCCTTCTGGGTTTGTCAGAGTATTTCCAAATATCGCTGACAATTATGCAAATTTTACAGCCAAATCCTGGGGATTCTGGTTCATGTACATTGCTCCAATTGTACTCTGTGGCCGTTTCCTTCGCAACAAGTATTACACCCATGCATGTCAGCTTGCCAATCTCATAAAACTCTCAATCAGGCTTCAGTTGACCAACGAGGAACTTGTGGAGCTCTGCACTGGTCTGATTGACTGGGTGGAAAAGTACGAAAAGTAAATTTGAATCACTAAGTTGAAATATTGCTTGCCACAAGCTGGAATTAACTCCAATCATCCAGGTACTACTATCAGTATCGTGAAGATAGGCTATCTTGCTGTACACTTCCAATACATGGCCTGCTTCATGTCATACAAGACATTATGAATTGTGGGCTGGTATGGGTGCATTGGACATTTTTTCTAGAACTATACTGTGAGTTGCTCAAGACCAGCCTCCGTTCCCACCAACATCCATGGAGCAACCTCATCCGAAATGTGCTACATTTGGCACACCTGACTCAAATCTATGTCAAGTATGATCTTACTGGTGAATTCAGTATCTGTCCTGCAGCACAACGAGGTGATGAGATTCTCCAACAAGAGAAGCAATACCCAGCATATAAGTACTAGTTATCATGATGCAACACCTTGGCCTGGCAACCTACTACTATCTGCTCACTTCATACTCCCGGGCAGCTGGGCCAATTTATAGATCCTAATCAAGTCTTGTGAGCACCTTGCAAGCTCCACTACTATCCAGACCAGGATCTACAACATAAAATCAGCATCTACTTTCAACAGGTTCTCAGAGGACGACATACTGAGCTTGCCACACAGCTACCCAAGGTGATGCCTTTGTGGGGGAAAGTTAGAGTTTGTGGTGGGGACATAATACGCACTATGTTTGCACTTTAGTGGTTACATCAAGAGTCTCAGAACAACACTTTCATGTGGGTAAGTAAAGAGAAAATCTCTGGTTCAGGTTGTTCTATAGTACTTATATCCCTAATCACACTGGCAGTACAAAATTACCTATCATGGGCAAGACGAGCAAGAAATGCCAATAAATGCCATTCGTTATGGTCAGCTCGAGAAAATCTTGGTTTGCGAGCTCAGCACCCAAGTACTCTGGAGGGACATGAAGAGGTGTATAGTTGTCCTTGCAGTAATCAGGCCATGCCACACAAGAGGGGAAGATGCTTCAAAGACAGTCACAGAATTCAGAGACTTCAGCGAACCAATTGTAACTGACTTGCGTAGCATCAAGTGCACAGTAGGTCACGTAAGGAGTAGGGGCAGCTGGGGGTTAGTAAATCACAGTGATGGATGCATTCACACTGCATTCCAGGCACCAAAGGATCTATGTGGTTCAAAATTGGATGCAGATGGCAAGACTGACAATGATGTATATGTAGACTATCTCAGAGACTTGGGGTGAACAGGATCGAATTGGAAATGGCTTATTGATGCTTGATCAGATGAGTTGCTAGTGCTGGTGAATGCATGTTGGTATCTTCGAACCACTGGCCCTACGACTAAGAGGATGTTTGATTGTTGAGTCACTGCAATTCAGCGAGTCCAAATTCAATGGAACTGAAACTCAATGTATTCCACTCAGTGGAATTCAGCGATAGGTACACAAATCACTGAGATTCATTGTGTGTTTGTGAACTCACTGAAACTTGGTGCATGTTCATTCAATGAAATTCAGCAATAAATACATAAATTGCTGAAAGTTATTGTGTATTGATGACTCACCGAAACTCATTGCATGTCCACCCAATAAAATTCAGTGATAAATACACAAATCACTGAAAGTTATTGCATATAAACTCATTGAGATTCAGCGAGTATGTTGAAACCAATGTATCAGCAGAATTCATTGTATTTAATTCACTGAAAGTTATTGCATATAAACTCATTGAGATTCAGTGAGTATGTTGAAACCAATGTATCAGCAGAATTCATTGTATTTAATTCACTGAAATTCAGTGATCCAGGAGGATTCAGTGAATCAATGAATTAACTACATAAATATTCAATGGGTTTTCCATTGAATCTTGAGTATTCATTATATAATGCATTGAAAAGAGCTATATTTACTATCCACAGTGACATCTGTTGCTTGTCAGATGCCTCTCAGTTCCGATGATTTCATTTCCTCTGCTCCTACTGATCATGTCCATTGCTTGTGAGATGCTCTTCTCCACTCCTTCATGTCTCACTCTAGATGTTTTGTTTTCCTTTTTTATTTATTTATTTCTATCTTATCTTACTGATGACAACAGTAATACTTCATACATGCATGCGCACACCTGACCAAGACAATGGTTCCAAGATGACCGTCACGCAGTTGCCCCAATGACATTATCCCATGTGGTGATAATGACAGGCCTATGCCAACGATGCGACAAAGGTGACATCAGTTGTGATCTCTGAGTGAGCGGTTTTGCACATCTCCATGAGCCCCACACCTAATATCCTTCATCTTCCACAGGGTGACCTCAAGATCAGACATCTCATAAGGGTGGTCAGTTTGTATCCTTTCATTCTTCCATCAGTCGAGTTGGTGACCATCATACTTGGGTAGGAAATAGAGATAACCCTTGAGCCGACATTCTCTTATCGGTCAATGTACCTTCTCTGCCCCAGTGGAACAGGTGCCAAGTTTGAAAGGCGTTGGAGTGGCAGATTCCGGTCGTTTCTTTGGCTGAGCTCGAAGACATTGTGAATACGGGTACTATACCACATGTGGACGACTACCTCATTGGTGAATCTCATGTGGGAGCACCTGTTGACGGAGAGGACAGTTTCGGGTCCATTCCACATTTCAATCTGGTTCCCAAGGTCAGAAGGGATAAGGGCAAGGGCAAGGTCATCTATGTGTCTCCTGGACATGGACACCATCACGAAGGTGCTCCACAAGCCTGATGTCGCTTGTGAGAACATCAATGGACTATTGCCCTATTGTCTCATTGTTCGCCTGCCAGTCCCACCACCAGACCTTGACAGAGCTTGTTCAACAGGTTGGGCATGCTGCGATTGATGGAGGAGAGTATGAGAGTGATGTACCAGGATCTGGGACAAGTGGAAGAGAAGTGACATTTGTTGAGAATGTTGGGTGGGGGCAACACAGAGGCAGAGACACCCTTGAGGAAGCCTGGGGTGGGTGGGGTCACACAGGCTGGCAATGTGAGTAGGACATGATGGACTAAATATGCCAAAGTTACTGGATTTTAAAGTTAGTGGGGTATGTGTTGTAGGACCATACAATGTTGTAGGAATATATAATTCATGTTTTTGTCAACTTTCTAGTGGTGTATCATACTAGCTCAAGCCAATTGAACCAAAAAGAAAGGCTATATTGTCTCACTGTGGACTATACAACCTCCTCAATCTGACCCCTACTAGCACCATCCTCTCCCTTCCCCCTCATTGGCAACCCCACAAACTTTGTCTGGAGTGCCTCATATTTTCTCCTCTGTGCCACCAACACGCTCAGCCCAACCTTGTCCACCACGTCCGCGTTGGACCATCGCAGGATCAATCATGTTTGGTCAGTTCATCACTCCAATGATGTAGACCAATTTAAGCATGTTGAGGCCATCAAATTTGGTAAGGAGCATATTGATGATTGGGGCTGCATCAACATGCTTCAGAGTAACCTGAATGGCACCCCATGCTGTACTGTCTCTAGGAGGGTGGTCTGACATGTTTACATCGAACTATCAGATTGCGTGATCAGCACACTACACATTCACCAACTCTGTGACCGACTTACAGTTGTTGCATTTCTGAAGAAGAGCATGGTTGAAGAGTATGCGATCACATTGGGGGCATCGACACCTCCATCTTGGAGTGCCACTATAGGAGACACTATGAGTATGGCATGGGATGTATCAAGTGGCAGTATCTCGTCCCTGTGGAGATAAGCTGAGGATGTAGGAGAGATGGGTTAGGTTAGGTTAGAGTTAGAATAGGACCTTGTCTCTGAGTCCTGAAGGTTTGACCACAATCACCAGATGTTAATGGTGTGACCACAAGTAGATCATCCAGCAATACAACAGCAAGGGTGGGAGAGGAGACGGGCAGCAGGAGAGTCGTGCCAGTGGCACTTGTTGTGGTATGGCTGAGAAGGTACATGCTCATTTTGCAGGCTGAAATGACAGTCTCTGCAATACCAAGCATGTATGCTAGTCAAGTGATCAGTTCAAAGGTTCAGCGGCACTGTCAAACCATTTACTCACAGCAATCAGCCTTCTCTCGAAGGACAGAGTCCATGCATGTCATGCTATATGCAGTTATATCTACAGCTAACTCGCCGGCAGCAGATAAAGCCACAAACAGAGACCTAAGTCAGACTAGTCAAAGAGTAAGTTCATCAGTTTCCATATGCACAGTAATTACTTACTTAATTCCGAGTCACCGGTGGTGTGTGGAGTGGACAAGGGAGGGACAGAGGGTGACTCCACTTGCTCATAGTTGCCAATGGGCTGTGGAGTGGACATGAGGAGGGGAAAATATGAACTGCATGCTACATGAGGATCTTAAAAAGCTGCTAGGATCAGCTTCTTCATTCATTCAGCAAAGGATTACTCATTTGAAGTGCTGCCAGAAGCTTCCCAAGAATGATGTAGTACTAAATGTGGAGCATTTTCAAGTTAGACAGCTCAATGCATGATGCTGCTTTACAACAAGTCTTTCAAACCAGCTGAGTAGATTAGTGAACGACTGCCTAAGATAAGATCATGTATACTTACTATGTGGATCAGGCTTCTGTGGCTGAAGGGCAGGCTTTTTAGCACGTGAGACAGGATGGCCAGTTGGCATGTCATCTGCAAATGCCATGTCCAATCTCAACCTTAACAACAATCTAACATAATCAGGGACATAGTCGGGTCTCTGTTGAGTCGATAATTCTACATACCTGTTCACACACGTACTTGGACTCCCCATGTCCTGCTCCGACAGCCATGGACAGAAGTGCCTCGATCACATACAACTGACAGAAGAAATGAACATGAAGCGAAGCGGATGACTATAAGAGTAACATTGTATTTTGAATTCCCAATGCTGTCAACATAGATCACTTTCAAGTACTGTGAGCATAAGAAAAGGGTGATAAGGTTTAGTACCTTGTTTTATAGAACAGGTGACAAGCTGTCTTGAGATGCGCCAGCCTCAAGATGCACAAATTTGTCTGATAAGTCAAAAGATCGACTGAAAGTCCCTTGTTGACGAATGTTGACTTCTTGCATGCTTTTGCTTGAGGTAGACGATGGCTGGTTGAATGCATGTACCTGTTCACTGCCGGAATTTCTGAGCTGCATAGGGAGAGTCCGCCTATGGATCCAGTAAGTAACAAAGCGAGCAGGCACAACTAAAAAATAATTTTCGTCAGGGTAGAATTACTAATCCAACCACCTGGCTCAAAATTTCCAAGGCCCAAGCCTTGCGCCCCCTTGTTCAAGGCCCAGCTTGGCCCACATACTGACCCATATGATATATCTAGTGTAAGGCCATCATAATCAACCAAAAACAAATTTATTGTGTTTAAATATTGTGATACATTTTAAGAAACTATGGCAGAGATGACTAGACAACGCACAACAAGAAATGACACCGAGACCTTACCTAGCACTGGCAGATGGATGACGCAATTGATGAGGTTCCACGGAAAAGCTGCAAGTGATGGGGTGAGTGGGATCAATGTGCATTCGTGGGTCTGCATAAGGTATGCCAGGGAAGATCACAGGCCTGACTTGACCACTGTTGCGAGGAAAGTCATGGGGAAGATGTGCACCATAAATAGTGCGAGGATCTTCATGGTACATATCTGGCAGATATGGAAAGTATGGCAAGGGGTATTGGTAGTACATGGGGTTTGGAGGAAGGGGGGCAGGAGGTGGAACAACAGGCGGATGTTGTTTGGGGCCGGTGTTGCCCTCTGCAAATGGATGCTGGTAGTGCATGGGATTTGGAGCAAGGGGGACAGGAGGAAGAATGGCAGGTGGTTGTTCAGCACCAATGTTTCTCTCTGTAGATGGTAGTAACACGAAAGGAGGTGGGTTGCTCAAGGCTGTTGACGATCCAGTCACTTCCTCGCCTTGAGTTTTGAGGAGGGTGATGATGGGATGTGTCACTTTGGAGAAGGAGTGAATGGCTTGATGGCTGTATAACTGTGCTGGGAATGGATGAATGAATCATTAACTACCATGTATATTAGCGAACAACTCTGAGAAAAAATCATGCAGACTTACCATGCACATCAGGCTTCCACGGCTGGAGGGCAGGCTTTTTAGAGATGTGAGATAGGTCAATGACATTGGCCTTGCATTTTCCCTTGGGCCCCGGAGCCTGATAATTGTCTTCACTTTGGGGGGCATTAGTGGTGGGCAACAATGTCAAGGCTGCATTATCATTCGTGGAAGGGGCTGCACTGGCCATACGGGCAAAGATGAAGGCAGGGCCTGTGTCATCATTGCTCGAATCGTCAACTGAAACATACTTCGATTTTCCCTTGTTCAGCATCATTGCCTTTGAAGTGGCCAGTTTTGCCTTTGACTTTTGGTGGGCTTGACAACAGTGCCCGTGTCTTCCTCATTGCTAATAATAATAGCATCATTAGCACTACCCTTCGATGTATACATCTTGCATGGCTTAATGCAGGTCCTAGTGTTGTTTGGAGGAAGACAGGTGGGTCCCTCCAAATCTACAGCCCCATCATAATACATCCATTGTGCATTCATCTCCTGACTGTCTGTGTGAGGAGGTGCGACTATGATGATCGGAGACTGAGATTCCTGCAATGCTTCTGATAAAAAATGTTAGCATCTGAGAGCAAGAGAATGTGGAGATACTTACTCCATTGCAGTTTCCCTTCAACTTTCACAATGGAGATCTCATTGTTTTTCAAGGCATGATAGATATCATGTCACTCGTGAATCTTGAAAGCAGTTATACCCTTTGCCCTTGAGTACTGCATCCGCAATTGTGTGGGCATAAGAGCAGAGGAGGGCCATCCATGCATCACAAGATCTTGATCCCCAAGGATCTGGACCAATGAGGTCCAAGGAAAATTGCTGTGCTTGATCCTTGACATGTCTCCACCTGCTGTTTCTGCAATGCCTGGTTAGATCCAATTGGAAAACATAACCTACTACTTACCCGTCAACCGTAAGATGCTGTCCTTGATATAATTCAACATGTTGTCAGATGATGCAGCAGTGTTACTCTTCTCATTGGCCTCATCCTCCGCATTGGGGCATGCTACAACAGGAACCTGCCCCCCTGTCTTCGAGTTTCCTGGTATCCCACTTGCTTTCTTGGGTTGTATGTCATGGAAGGTGTCACTGATGATCTCCAAGGAAACATTATTGGTGGAAGTCAGTTAGATAAAAAAAGCAAGGTCAACGAATGGAACCTACTAGATGTGTGACTTTAGGTGCCCAATGATAGTGTCCTTGTCAGCACAACAGCAAGTCTCAAAAAACTAAACTAATATTAGCTGCAAGCCTCTCATAGTGTCCTTGACTTACATTGTTTGCTGCACCGGTTGTGTGCATGAAGGCAAGAGATACATCCTCATTGACGGTGTTGCCACACATTATGAGAGCTGCCTCGAATCTGTACTTGGCAGCTATGGCATCAAGCTAAGCAAAGGTTAGTGTAGTTCACAACAATGATTCTGGACTTACCAGGCTCATTATCTGCCTGTGGATTTTGTGGAACATTTGGATTCATTGTTACAAATCCATATTTTAATATACATATTCTTTTTCACATCACATGATCCTGTGAAATGTCACATGACCAATCACGTGACTACTTACTCTTTCTCATCATGTGACATGGACTAGACCATGATGTCATCACACGTGTATTTAATCACCACTCATTCATTTCACTTATAATTACCATCTAGTCTAGACAATGATCTAGAACTATGAAGTCATCACTACATCATACCCTATACCCAATGCACAGACCATATCATAATATGTACAAACAGTAGTTAGTAGTATATATATCTGAATGTCAATGCCCCAAGAACTCCAGTCAAGTTCTTGTTGGGTTTTCCCATTATCCCTCTTGTCTCTATTAAGCAGGAACTAGTGTTTGTGTGACCGCGTCCTTTGTTAGGATTTGGGTTGGCAACATCCATTGTGAAACTGTGGTAGAGGCAGACTCAGAGAGCTCTAACATACTGTGGACCTCTAGAATCTCCTGCCAGTTCTCATTGTTGGCATCCTTGAATACCATATAAAGCCAGCTGTACAGTGATGGAGTCACTGCATGATATGAGATTATAGAATACTACACAATATCCAGATGGAAAACTTACATGGTGTATTCATAGGAACACCCGCACGAAGGCATTCTTCCTCCTCATGCTTTGCCAGGTATGAGGGCCAAAGATTCCAGTGGTTTGTGGTGGTGATCACCTGACCACGACTCTTATTCCAACCATCCAAGACTTGTTGGACTGAGCACAAGGTCTCACCAACTGCCTCCATCAGGATCTTGTCGAGTTTGTCATAACAAGCTGTGAGAATTGAGTTGGTATGAGTAGTTTGCCAGCCGGATGTAGAAGTGGATGGAGGAGATTGAGTAGCATCAAGAGCATCTCCAGTTGGGCTGTGTGGAGTTTGAACATTTGCAGTTGGAATGCCTGCAACCGGATTGTCAAGAAGTTGAGATGGGGATGAAGTATCCTCAGTATCGCCCTCAGACGCTGACTCGAAATCAAGATTGATCACTGTAGTCAAAGCAAGCAGGATAGGATCAATTTGTACCTTGGTGATGCGTGATGGTCTGGCAGTGGGCTGGTCAGCAAGGAGGGAAACTGGGGGGGGGGAGCACACATTGGATCGACAATAATAGAACTTGGACTTGGGGCACCTGATTGTTCAGCAGGAGGTGGAGTCATTGAGGGGGATGAAGCCACTGTTGAATTCATAACTGGACGCGATGGGTCGGCCGAAGGTGCCTCAGAGAGGAGTGAAGTGACTGTTGGACTAGTGATGGGAGGTAAGGCCACAGTGTTGGATTGATCAGTGGAGGGTTCTGCAGAAGGAGGTTCAGCAGCGACCTCCTTCACTGCCAGCAGAGCCCTCTGCTGCCCTGCTTCGTGAATGAATCTGGCAGCGTGCAGGGTTGGCTTGATTCAGTGACGAGGAGTGTCCGTTGGCCATGGCAAATTTTTGCGAGCATGGCTATGGCCTCCCTCATGAGGAGGACTAACTGGACAAACATCTGGAGGGGCCAATGGTGCACTTGAAGCACCTCTAGCTTTGCATGCCATAATTGACCAAATGTCAGCGATGGTGAAGACAAATAGTGGAAAACTCACTGAAATCTAATGACTAGGTCAGAGTGGTAGAATGGTGCGAGTCTATGACTGACCAAACATTAGCAATAGCAAAGACAAACAATGGAAGACTCAACAAAATCCAATGACTAGGTCAGAGTAGTGGAACAGTGTGAGAATCTGAAGGAGGGCAACAAGAAGGGAAGTGAGACTATATTCAGGACTTTTTCAACAGTTATAATAATGCTTAGCGGATGATACCGACAACTGAACTCTCCAAGAGCTTGGAGTGAGGTGCATCTTGACTTCTCGAACAACCAAACTAATTTGAGTTGTATTCAATGATCTCTGTCAACGTGACAAAGTCGGAACAGGCTTGCAATGACAGGCAGGTAAGTAAAAGCAGTAGCATGTTCAACGAGCAAATAGAACCCAATTATTGGCTGACACCAATGGCTGAAAACACAAGGGAGTCACCATCATCGTGATACAATGACACGAAGGGAAGTAGAAGTCGGAGTGAAGTTTAAAACAGATACGCCCTAGACAAATTATTAGCATAGTAAACAACAACGAGGAAAGCCAAGTTTGTATAGCATACCAATGTTCAAAGATCAAATAGTTCCCAACTACAGATGAAAACACTGTAAGTCCTAGACAAATTGTTAGCATGGAGAGCAACGAGAAAAGCTGCATTTGAATAGCATACCAAATTTCAAAAACTATAGAACTTGAAGCTTGAGGTGCAAATCAAACGAGGAGTGGGGCAAGCATTCAGACATTCAGAGTCTGCCAGTAGTCGTGGTGTAATACATATTGACTCCATGTGTCTGGTTTTGGATGCAGATCTACAGACAAATCTGAAGGCTTCTTTCTTAGGGCATGGCAGTCCCACTTTCCATCGACATGCCAGCATGCAAATCACAGATCTATAGAAAAATCAACTTCCGAACAATTTCCATTAAGCCAACTTCATAAATATAAGTTCAATCTGTCTTAAATGGATGGATTCTACAATGTTTTGTGTGAAGGTTGACAGTGTGTGCACAATGATGTTTTGGATTGTAAAGATGACACCTGCAGATATGCTAACAACTATGTGGGGATATACTCACAGGCATCCTGTAGGTTTGGAAAGGGCGATGGAGAGAGCATGCAGAAACAATGGTACAACATGCATGATTCTGTGCGCTGTGCTGCTGTTCTTGTATGCTGATGAGGGCAAGGGTGAATGGGCAAAAGGGCAACTCAAGTGGTGACAGTGAGGGAGATGGAGGTGAGCCTGGCCTTGAAGGGCAAGGGCAAGAGAGCAACATGCATTGCTCCTACAGAGGGTGGTGAGGGCGAGGGCGAAAGGGCAACTCAAGTGGGGGTGACAGTAAGGGAGATGGATGCAAGATCCACCCATAGCAATCAACGGTGGTCACATGTAAATCGCTGATTTGGCATGACGACTTACACAGTTCAATGGGTACAATGTGTTGTCGACCCAAATTCAAACAATGGACGTGGTCACACAACCTCAAACTGACTTAGCTAGAGACAAATGAATGATGGGGAAACCCAACAAGAACTTGACTGGAGTTCTTGGGGTGTTGACATTCAGGTTTAAATACTACTGACTACTGTTTGTACATATTATGATATGGTCTGTGCATTGGGTATAGGGTATGACATAGGTATGACCTCATAGTTCTAGACTATTGTCTAGACTAGACAGAGATTAAATAAGCGAGAGAAGCGAGCAGTAATTAAATAGTCATGTAATGACGTCATGGTCTAGGCCATGTCACATGATGAGAAAGAATAGATAGTCACATGATCAGTCATGTGACATTTCACAGGATCACGTGATGCGAAAAAGAATATGTTAAAATATGTATTTGTAACACTACACCTCTTCTATGATTCGCATTCCAGGCGAGACCAAATAGGAATAGGAGTGGTAAATGTTTCGTAAGGTTTAAATAATGAGTTAAAGTCATTTTGAAGCATTCATAGCTTCTGGGGTGCATGTGGTTTGTTTTTATAAAAGTCCTTTATGGCATCTTTTGCCAAAGAGAAATTCTTTTCTGGTTCCCAAGTTTGATCTTCATCACTGTATCCTTTCCAGTGCACGAGAAATTCCATGCTGTTCCCTTGGAGACAAGCATCTACTACATATTTGACCTCAAATTCTTCATTTCCTTCGTTGGTGACCTGCACTGGTCCTGGTTTATATACTGGTTGTCTGTTTAAACGTTCTTTGTAAGGTTTAACCCTACTAATATCTACGACAGGGTGAATCTTCATGGAAGAGGGGAGCTTAAGCTCAACCATGTTCGTTCCAATCATTTTCAATACAGTATAAGGTCCAAGCCATCACTCTGTTAATATACAACTTTGGCGAGTTTCTCGTAAGTTTAGGTTCTCCATTGATAGCCAAACTTTATCTCCTGTGTTATAAATAGGAGCATCTGATCTTTTCTTGTCAGCCTGCTTCTTCATCCTGTTTTTATTGTTTTCTAGGTTTTCTTTGACTTGCTCAAGCATCTGAGCAAAGTTGTGAGAGAAGTCCATAGCTGCCGGAGCTTTTAAGTTAAGAGGTTCAATTCCCATGTGAGGGGCATAGGAACATGTGACTTCGAAGGGGGACTTGCCCATCGCGGAATGAGCCTTGTTATTATACGAGAATTGCGCCAGCACAAGCCAATCAGACCACTGGTTCTGTTTTTCGGCTGTGAATAATCTAAGATACTGTTGGAGATCTCGGTTGATGTGTTCCGTTTGTCTGTCCATTTGCGGGTGGAATGCCGTTGACATCTTGAGATCGATCTGTAGCATCTTTGCGAGATCTTTCATAACTTGGGCTGAAAATTGTGGGCCGCAATTGGATATAATAGAGTGTGGAAGTCCATGTGTTTTCCATATGTTATCACAGTATAACTTCACCATGCTGAGAGACATGATTTTCTTGTTTGTTGGAATAAATATGGCTTCCTTGCTAAAACGATCTACTATCACGAGGATGCTGTCATAGCCATTTGACGTGGGGAGATCTGTTGTGAAGTCCGCAGAGATGTCCTGCCAGGGACCTTCCAGAATAGGATTAGGTACTAGTTTGCCAGCCAGGGCAATGTTCGTCGGCTTCATCCAAGCACATCTTTTGCATCAGGAGCAATAACTTTTAATGTCCATTTGTATGCCTTCCCATGTATAGTGGCGTGAGATTAACTCGAAAGTTTTCTCTGTGCCACTGTGTCCGGCTAAGGTGGAGTTGTGGTATAAATTAAACACGAGGCTTCTAAGTCCGTTTTCATTTGGGACGTAGATTTTCTTATCTACCATCACCAGTCCTTCGTCTGATAAGGATGAACCCTTTGGTTCTCCTTCCTTCAGCTTTGCTTGTGCATTCCAGATGTGTTCCATCAACTTCTCTTCTTCTCCTCTAATATTAATGACTTCGTTCACAGAACAAATACGTGATTCTGGAATAACTGTTACTCCTTTGTTATCGTTTTCTATGCCGATGGCGTGATCTTCTCTTTGTAACAGCGCATCAGCTTTTCCCATTTGAGCGCCAGGCTTCTTGACTAATATATAGTTGAATCACGATAGATACTATCCCCAACATGCTTGTCGGCGGTTCAAGTCTTGCAATTTCATAAAATACTGGAGATTGGCATGGTCTGATCAGATCTCGAATTGGTCCATTGTTCCTTCTAAATAATGTTTCCACTGTTTGAGCACCAAGATAATGGCTAGCATCTCTTTATTTGTGATCATATAATTATGTTGTTCTGGTGACATGCTGTGGGATGAGAATGCCATAGGGTGCCATTTATCTTCTTTTTCTATAGATAGGACGGCACCGGTTGCAAAATCCGATATGTCATACTCGAGCCTAAACCTTTTGTTGTTATCAGGATAGGCAAGTATAGGTGCCGTCGTGAAAGCGTCCTTTAGCGTGTCAAACACTGATTGTTCTTTCCCTGTCCATGATCATAATTTATCCATTTTCGTCAGGTCATTTAGAGGACATGACTTCATCGAGAAGTCCTTAATAAATCTTCAATAAAAGTTTGCTAAGCCTAAGAAGCTTCACACACCTTTAACATTTTTGGGAACGGGCCATGCCTGGATAGTGTCTGTCTTTTCTTTTTCCATTTCTATGCCCTGCTCGGATAATACCATTCCGAGAAAGTCCACCTTTTTAACTTTAAACGAGCACTTCTCGGGCTTAATGAAGAGATCGTTCATCATCGTTTGGAACGTGGTAGGGGAATTACATAATCTGAAGTACATCACAAGAGGTTCGAAAGCACCTCTGTGGCAGATGAAAGTGGCTTTCCACTCGTCTCTTTTCTTTATATGGATATTGTTGTATCTCCACTGTAAGTCCATTTTCGTAAATAATTTAGCCCCTTTGAGCTTGTCAATAAGTTGCACAATGAGAGGAAGGGGGTAATTGTTCTTTATTGTGTGTCCGTTTAAATATTGGTAATCCTGTATCATGCGTTTCTTATTGTCCTTTTTTGATACGAAGAAGATGGGAGAAGTTTGCGGGGATTTTGAAGGTCTTATGTAACCCTTCGCTAATTGACCATCGATGAAATCGGAGACTTCTTTTTATTCCATAGGGGTAAGGGGAATTAATCTGCCCTTTTTAGGTGTAAACCCTTCTTTCATATCAATGCCGTGGTCCCATGCCTTGCAGAGCGGCATTTGTTCACTACTCTTTTTTGTGAAGGTATCAAGGTATTGGTGATAAACTTTTGGTACCATTTCCTCAACCGTGAGCTCCTTTTTCTCTTTTGGTTTCTCAACCACCTTTAGTCTTCTGTACGTATAAGGCATATCGTTAATTTCCTTTTCTGCTAGGGATTTAAGGAACGTGGACATTTCGCATAATAAATAACACAATCATGGGCATCTTGTGAGTTTGATGGTGCCTGTCGTCCAGTCTATTTCTGGGTTGTGCTTCATCAACCACATATATTCTAAGATAATCAGATTTCTTCCTAGGTCCATCATCTCTGCTTCTACCTTTTCTCTGTGACCTTGGTAGTCAACTATTAGCTCAGCACGGTGTGTGATTTGACCTGCCGAGTTCTTTGTTCCGTCAACGTTATAGACCAATACTGGTCGTGAGAGAGGTATCATAGGGATTTTGTGGTAGGCAACCCATGCCTTGTCGACAAAAATGCCATTTGCACCACTGTCTAGCAACGCCCTTGTCGAGTTCATCTTCTGCTTGTTTGTAGCTGGTGCTACGTCGATGTCTAAGCAGATCTCGAGTTTTTGCTTCACGGATCTGATGAGAATCCGGTCCGGGATTTGTCCTTGATTGTACATAATTTTTTTGTTTTTATTTTTAACGGAATTAAGCCTGCATTCCCGTGCAGCAAGCTCACTTGTGTGAGACTCCGTTTTGGTAGAGTAACTACTAAATACAGTTTCACTATCTGAAGTATCTGAGTCTTCTACTTCTAAATAGTCGTATCTATTGTTCATTTGCAACTGAACACCCGGTTCGTTCAGTTGCTCCGTCCTTTTCCCTTCTCCGTCGTATGGAGATTATAAAAGTACGCCTTCATGGCGTCGTAGTCCATGTCTTCTAGAGACCAGATTCATGGATCCTTTGGAGGTTTTGGAGCCTCCTCCTCACCGTCTGAATCCCTAGTTGATGCAGCTTGTATGTTACGATACTTGCTACACCTTCTTGAATGCCCTCCCCCCAAGAAAGTTGCACTCATGACATTGCTTTTTGTTCTGCTTGCAGTCTTTGGCCATATGAGGCCCTTGGCAGTTAAAGCATTTGAGAGGTTTGCTTGCTGCAGATATGTCCATTGGCTCCCCTCGTCCTCCATAAGTGCAAGTTCCTGAAGAGGTCTTGGCTTTGCTTGGTTTCACGCGTTTGCCCAGATGCACCCCTGATTGTTCCTCATGGCGTAAGCCTCGAGGTTGTTTCTGTACTCTTTTATGACTCATACATAGTCACAGACGTTTGCTTTACACTTTCCATTAGCATATATGAGTTTGATAATCTCTTCTCGAGTATTGTTCTTGAGGAGATATGTACCCATGTAATCTCTGCATTTGGCCCTTTCATATAGAGCCAACCACTTGGTAAGGAAATCTTCTGTCCTTTCCTTTGGACCTTGTCACAGACTTGTAAGGCGCTGCAGTGCCATGTTGATTTCAAGGCCCGGCTTGAACCTCTCTTGGATTTCTTTGGCTAGATCCTCTTGGTCTGGCCAGTAAAGAGCGTTTTGGGGTAACCATTTCATGAGCTGGTTCCATGCCCACTGGCCAGCTCCATATTTGTCAGCACCGTCCTTGATGCCAAGTCTTGACCATACTGCTATGCAGCGGTCCTTGTTTGTTGTGAATGTGTCACAGTTAACATCTAAATAGATGCCGAGTTTCATCCACCATTCGTCAAACTTCTCATATGACCCCCCATAGAGTCCTGGGTCAGGGACTACCTCAACTTTCTTTGAAATCTTGACTTCCACTCGAGGTTGGGTGGCAGTCATTTCTGCTTGTGTAGCGTGGTCATTTGTGCCTCGTACGTCTTGTTGTAGCTGCACTATTGTTCGCTGCAGCTCTGTGATAAGAAGGGCAAGATCTTTGTTTGATGCCATTTGTCCTTGTTGTCTCCTTGGTGATGATGGTGGGGAGATGGTTTGTTCGTTGGAGGAGGTGTCTGGGTCATAAAATTTGTCCTCTGAATTCCTTGGGGACCACAGCTTGGTTTAGTTCTCTTTCCAGAAGAGGGTCTTGGGAAACTGCGAATGCCCTAAGCAGTGATCATGGGTTGCGTGTATAAGGAAGTGGTCCTCGGGATGGTTCCGGGGCGTACATATAAGAAAAAGTGCCAAGTGGCGAGTGAAAGGTAAAGGATTTGTCTCCTTAAGCCTGGAGTCCAGCTATATCCCTTTAACACTAGGGGCCGCATGTAACGTTCTGGAGAGGTGTGTGAGGGAGAGATGATAGTCAAGTTCTAATGTTGCCAACCCAAATCCTAACAAAGGACACAGTCACACAACCTCAAACTAACTTAGCTAGAGGCAAGAGGATTGATGGGGAAACCCAACAAGAACTTGGCTGGAGTTCTTGGGGCATTGACATTCAAGTTTATATACTACTAACTATTGTTTGTACATATTATGATATGGTCTGTGCATTGGATATAGGGTATGACGTAGTGATGACCTCATAGTTCTAGACCGTTGTCTAGACTAGACGGTAATTAAATAAGCGAAATGAATGAGCGGTGATTAAATACATGTGTGATAACGTCATGGTCTAGGCCATGTCACATGATGAGAAAGAGTAAGTAGTCACGTGATCAGTCATGTGATGTTTCACAGGATCATGTGATGCGAAAAAGAATATGTTAAAATATGAATTTGTAACACACAGACTATAGTGAAACTCACACAATCCAAGGAGCACTCTAGTGTAGAAGTATATGGAGCATACAAGCGGGTTGATAAGAAAATCAAACCCATCTCGAGAGCTATACCACCAGAATTCAAGGTAACCCATACAATACCTTACAATCCACTTACCACACTTGTGCACCTTGATGTACACTTTCTTGACCCCACACCTACCAAGAAATTCACTCAGGAACGCATTGACAAGATCATGGATGATATGACCACCCATAAATTCTTGACACCTGATGAACAGAAACTATTCATACACGTACTCATCAAGAATGAGGCAGCCATCACCTTTACTGATGAAGAAAGAGGAACCCTTAAAGAAACCTACTTTAGCCCTTACAAGATTCCGCATGTAAACCATGAAGCATGGCAACAGAGAAATATCCCAATTCCACCTGGACTTAGGGAGAAAGTAATTGAGTTACTAAAGCTCAAGATTGAAGCAGGAGTGTATGAATCTTGCCAATCACCATACAGATCTAGATGGTTTTGCACCTGGATCCCAGCTAAGCAAAAGCTGAGAATTGTGCATGACTTACAACTACTTAATGGTGTTACCATTAAAGAATCTTCCATAC